>QEPC01001656.1:200878-231634 GCA_003113815.1 Sphenodon punctatus | reverse complement strand
GAATTCTGAGCACCCAGACTGAAAATATTCTTGGTACTTAAAATACCAAGCTACATTCTCATGTTAATTATCAGTGAATAAACCCATAACAGTGCTGCAGGTCCACAGCTGACAGTTGTATTTACTGTTTTAACTTCAATTGCTCTGTGGGATAATTAGTGTTATTTTTTTCTTAACACAGTAAAATTTACAATCTCTGTTGAATCTACCAAGAGAGCAGATCACGTACCTTTGCATGTTTATGCCAACACTGGTCCCCATTTCAAGAATGCGTGTGTGTGCACACACCCCTTCTATCAGTCTATTTTTGTTCACATTTTTCAGTACTACAGATTTCTCCTAAAATATGAATTCTCAACCCTCTAAGTCCTAACAGTGTCCACAATATTTGTAAAAAAAACAAAAACAAAAAAACACTTTTATGTCTGGGTTTCTCAGGGAAACAAGTAATGGTGGGTAAGGGAGACAACTTCATGAGTCAGTAGAAGAGCAGGTACAGGTCTCAAAACTATACTAAGCAGACATCTTTCATGCACTGGGTTCATTCATATCATCACTACAAGCACAAAGGAAAATTCTCACTGAAGCACTCACTGAATATATTTTGCGCTCAGGACAGATAAGCAGGAAATAGTTCTAAGAACAGCATGTTCAAAAGTGTAATGCACATTACCTGCCATCCTTTTAAGAGACAAGCATTTCTTTTGCCCTTCAGTGTATAATGCATGCCGAGTTGAAAGGTTACCTGTTTAAGCCTGTCAGCTGCTTGTAGTTTCTCAAGAACAACATCCTGAGGCTGGTCCCAGATGGTGGCAGTTTTGTTGTTAGTAATATACGCTTTACATGCTGTTATCATCTGATTAGTTACCTAGGAGCAAAACAAATCTCTAGCTTCAGTAGGACATTCACATTTGATGCACTTTCATTTCATATTATGCTCCCTGTACACTTTACACTGGCTAAAGCAATGTCAATACAATACGTGGTGGTTTTGTGTAAATGGCTTTTCCTCCAGTTTCAGGACCATTCCTTGGCATGAAAAAAAGCAGTCAAACTGACTGTTTCTCAGTCAAAAGAGGGGTCTGTCCAGAACCTTAAAATGCCATAAACTTTGGAGAGAGAGTTGACAAAATGGAGTACACATTTCAATCAGAGCAACAAGAAAAGGCTGGACTACAGCAGCAAATAAATAAGGCAGTGGACAAAAAAACAAAGTTATTAGTGAACGCATACAGTTTGGCGTTTGATTCAAGGTAGAAGTTACGTGAGCTAGGATGGATTGTATTTCAAACGTCAGTTTCACCAGTGGTATAAACAGATAATACTCTCTACCACCACATTATGCTGGGGTTAGACTGACCAATTGCCTTTCAATAGGTAAAAGCAGATGTGACAGTGGCCTGCTGTGGCCCAGGACCCACGTCTGTTTATGCAGCACCAGATGTTAGCCTGGGACTGCCCTAGGGCAGATAAGCAGTTACCCAAGCTGCATCCTCGGAAAATCTCAGAGGACACAGCCAAGACTAAGGGCTGCCCGCATGGGCTAGCATGTGTGTTCAGCCCCAACACACCTGCCTCAGGGCAGGGGCCACCATGGCCGAGCACCATAGCTGTTCATCATGGTGGGGGGCGGTTGCTAAGAGCAGGGCGGGGGTGGGGCCAGCCGCCCACATGTTTGTTTAACTCCCCACCCTAACTCAGGCCATAAGGGTAGTGGGACAGCTCTTTGGCAGCAGGCACATTTGTTTGATGCCCTTCCCCAACCTGGGCCAGGTCGGCTATGTTTTCTTACCCTGGGCCGGAGAGCAGCAACGCTGCTCACATGTCTGTTTTTACCCAATGTCTCCCCAGGCTAAAATTAGAAGCTCTCAAACTATGCGTTACAGTGACACAGACAAAAATTGGGCAACTACTGGACTAAATAATTGAGATGATTATTTACAAAATGACAAACACTTGTCTCTAGCTACTTCTTAGTCTGCATTTTAAAGTGTTGTATCCAGATAGCAATGTTACCATATTACAGATATCAATGGAAAGGCAGCTAGTCCTGGTTGTGGTGAGGAGTGAGGAAAATCCCTTTTTACAAAAATCTTTAACAGAAAGGGGAAAGTAAACTGTTGACTCTCTCTGGGAAATGCCTAATATATTAACATACAAACCAATGCTACTTCTTTTCTATGGCAATTGGTTATAGTATGTACAGGATAACAAAAATATAAAAAGCTTAGAGTTTTCTGAATAGGAATCTAAGCTTTTGATTGTGGTCTCTGCTTTTGAACTACATTCACTTGATACAAAGTTTGAGATTTAAAACAGCTGTTTTGAAGTTACTGGCTTTAGGGTTGCCCATTTCCTGTTACTTGAGAGATCAAATTACAATGTAAGAAACAGGGTTTCAATTAATGACCCTACGCTACAAATTAGCCCTTTCTTTTTTTCTTCCTGTAAGAACATTAAAATCTTAAGACACAAAGGGCATGGATGCACTCACCTTCACAAAGAGTGAGGTAATCTTCTCAGAGGTGTTATAATAGCGTGAGATGCTGTGAATCATTTTAATAGCATGTATAAGTCCCGGAATAGCATCCACCATAGACACCTGAAAAGAAAAATGATGGTGAAATGTGTGGTCGGAAGGGCTGCTGTCTTGTTTTACCCTTATTTTTATTATCTCGGCTTATTGCATGTTTAACAAAGTTTGTCAGGCTTGGGTGAAAACTCATTGGTGTGACTTTTAAAGAGAATTAAGATGTGAAATGAATATAAAAAAAGATCCTAATCCAACAGAAAAGACACAGAAGATCATTTCCAAAATGTGGCTGTTATTGGATAAGATCACTAAATTATATTTAGTATAAATTCAGCTCCAAAATAGCTGGGATAAAATAGGATAACACATTTAAACAAATAAATAAATTTGAAGGCTAAAAATGTGGTAAGTTTTAACAGAACTTGGGGAACCACAGAGAGAGAAATGAGAAACCTTAACTGCTTGTCCGTACTTGCTGCAGTTTAGTTTAGGGATTGTGCAGCAACCCCAATTCAAAATCTGCTACTAGGAAATGATTTTCCTAGGGGGCTCTCCTCCTCTTCCAGTATGCTGTCATGTGCTACTTGAATATATTTTTTCTACCATCATCTGTAGGAAGAAGAGGACTTTCTTCTGCCATTTGAAAATGTCTTTAAAAGTTACAAGATGTGCTACAGGCTGTTCTCACTGTGTGAATAAACCACTTGTAAAAATACAACTGGGGGGGCAGGAACAAAGAAAAACCAATCTGATATCTTTTGAGAAGATAGTTAGCTTTGGGGATAGGGAAAAAGCAGCAGATTTAGTGTATTTGGATTTTGGTAAAGCATCCGATACTGTGCTGTGTGGTAAACTACTACTTAAGCTGAAGAAGATGGGAATAAATACAATACAAATTCTCATTTAGAACACATGCACTTCATTCCGCTTCTTTCTAGAAAAAAGAAAATTTATGCAAGCCACATTCATTTTAGTGTTAGTTACTAAACGTTTTAGTAACGACTGAATGAATTAATGACATTCTTTTCCTTTCATTCGAGGTTTGACAAATCCAGTTTTAAAAATAATGCGCGAACTACTGACGCCACTGTTTTCAATGGCGACTGGCAGCTTCTGATGCAGTGTAAATGCCCCTGATGCGACTTTTTTAAAAGCAAATTTTTCAATCCGCTAGATTGGCCTGCTCCTCTAAAAAAGCCCTGTGAGGAATTGCAGAAGGATCTTACGAGACTGGGTGACTGGACAACTAAATGGCAGATAAAATTTAATGTTGACAACTGCAAAGTGATGCACATAGGGAAAAATAATCCAAACTATATGTACACAATATTGGGTTCTAAATTAGGGGTTACCACTCAGGACAAGAATTTTGGAGTCATTGTGCACAATACATTGAATTCCTCAGTTCAATGTGCAGCAGCAGCTAAAAAAAGAAACAGGATATTAGGAATTATTCAGAAAGGGATAGAGAATAGAACTGAAAATATTATACTACATCTATATAATCTATGGTGCAACTGCACCTTGAATTTGTGTGCACTTCTGGTCACCCTGTCTCAAAAAAGATATAGTAGAACTAGAAAGGTACAGAGAAGGGCAACAAAAATGATAAAGGGTATAGAACAATTCCCGCATGAAGGGAGGCTTGATAGGTTAGGGCTCTTCAGCTTGGAGACGAGATGACAGAGAGGATACGATAGAAGTTTATAAAATAATGAATGGTGTGGAATAAGGAAATAGGGAATGGTTGTTTACCCTCTCAAATTGTACTAATACTAGGGGATGCTCCATGAAACTAACAGGTAGCAGACTTAAAACAAATAAAATTAAGTATTTTTTCCACTCAACACACAATTCACTTGTGGAATTTGTTGCCAGAGAATGTGGTCAAGGCCAGTAGTATAGCTGAGTTTAAAAAAGGATTGGATAAGTTCTTGGAGGCTAGGTCCATTAGCAGCTATTAGCCAAGTAACCTCTGACTGTCCGGAGCTTGGAGTGAACAGGGATGAATGACCCATTGGCATCTGTTGGGTACAACTCCCAAGCAACTGCAATTGGTCACTGTCAGAGACAGGATGCTGGGCTCAATGGACCATTAACCTGAGCCAGTATGGCACTATTTATGTTCTATTTCTTCCTATAGATTACCAAAACAACAGGTATGGCACACTTGGTTGTTTTAGCATGGTATCTCCTCAAAGTATGAGCCCTTGGTTATAGTTCCTTGCATAATAGATGTTAGCTCAACTGTAAAGCAGGATAGCAGCTCACAGTGCTTTACCTTCTACAGAAGGGGGCTTTAGATGAAAGGAAAGGGGATTGTGTGTTTAGGACGCATATGCAGCACAAGACACACTATGTCCCAACTCTGGGAACACTACAAGGCTTCAGATAAGTCTCTTCCCTTTCCCTCCTTAAGAAACTCAGGCTCCCAAGTTTCTCATGCCATTTTTAATATTTTTTCACTTGTTCTATGGATCAAGACAAAGCAGGTTCTACCCTCTTTAAAGGAAAATTGATACAACTCAAGTTTGCACCAGTGCATAGCTACAAAGTAGGCACTTGGAGTGGAAGATGAAACTCCCTGTCTAGCATTTGGACAGCATGCAGGAACCAAATTTACAGTATAAACTTCAGTGTAACAAACCAGGAGAAAAGATTATTTCAGAGTATTCATTGTGATAGGGTTTGGCAATTTGCTACATCAAAACAGTAGAGTGCAATTTAAATTATCAAAATATTTGAATGAAGATTCCACTAGACTAATCAACATTTAAATGGTAAAGTAACAGAAAAACCATTAGTGTACACTTGCATGAACACCAGTACTGTAATTGTCTATGGGGAGGGGGGAAAGCTCTGTTACACCAAGTAATCCCTTCAGTCTTTTGTCACCTTGAGTGTTGTATCTTGATGATTCATGAACTACTAGAACATGGGGTATTTCAAGCAATTTAGCTACAATCTTATTGGTTTCCTTTAAAAAAAAAAAAACAGTGTGGTGTTACATTCAATGGGTGAAAACGGACATGACATGGGCCCGCTATTTATTTATTTTTTATTTTAAAAAACTTGTTATCCCGCCCATCCTGCCATAGAGAGGAGATCCATGGTCAAACACGCCTCCAACGACAGGGAGTTCCACAGCCGTGGAGCAGCCACCGAGAAAGCCCTCTCCATCATAGCCTCCCGAAAAACTCAGGGAACCTCGAGGAGAGCACCCCCCTATGACCACACAGGCCGATCCAGGACTCAAGGGGGCCAGCCACTCGCATGTCTGTTGCAGTCCCACTGCTACCCGCGTTGTGTAGGCAGTTGGATGTCTCTCCCGGAGGCTGGCACATTTGTCCAGTGCCACCTGACAACCCAGAAAGTGGTCGGCGCTGTTTACAGCCCCAGGTCAGGGAGCCTCCACACAAGCCACACATCTGTTTTTATCCAAAGTCTGCTCATGTTGTAACGTATCGAGGAGTTATCACAATGAGACTGAAGGGAAACACTCCAAATTTCAAACAGTGGTATCAGCCAAACAAGATTTAAATACGAGGAGTTAAGTCAATTACCCAGGCACCACCATGCTTCCATACAAGAGAGATGTGAAGATCATTTGGGGTCAATCAACACTTCTCATGAAAATGAAACAAGTAATTCCTGATGCTATTGTGGCAAAACGCCAGCAGGGGGCGCTATACAGCTGAGCAACCCACCTCACTGTGTTTCTCCAACTCTCTGACCAGGGGTCCCCACAGTTGGCAAACCCCCGAAAACTCTTGATATTCCACTGCCATCACCCAAGTATATCCCCAAGGGCATTCACACCACAGAAAATGTGAACCCCAAAAGGTATAAGCCTCACAGCTTCCCAAGAGCACTTCCTCCTCTCTTTTCCTGGGGTTTCCTCCCCTGTGTTGGAGGCCGAACCCCAGAGTCACCCAAGGAAGGCTTCCCTTGGTCCCAAAGCTGTTGGCTTCTAGCCAACTAGGGAGTTTTCCCCTCTTTAGTAGTTTGGCCTGGCTACCTGGCCAAAGGAGATGTTTAATGGTCAACCAGTAACACACCCACACCCAGTAGGGTAAAAACAAAGCTTAGAGGATATAAAAAGGAATAAAAGCAAAGTTTACACCAAGAACCAAGAGGTGATAAACCCTTTGAGCAACGCAAGTCAGTCTTTAGGGCGTAGTAGCCTGTTTGAAACGCGTCTCTCTACAAACTGTATCTGATGTAGCAGGCAGACTAGCAAGTACTCACGCAGGGTAGGTTCTGATCTGGTCTCCATAGGTGATGTTTTTCCTATGGGGTCAAGGTTCTTGTCCTGGCAAGGCCAGAGTTACAGAGTTCACAGCCAAGCCATCCAGTCCATGTGTGCCAGAGAGAGAGAGAGAGAGCGCCTGAGGCTCAGGCTTTTTAAAAATTCCCTTCCCCCTCCCTATGATTCGTTCAGGAGAGTCACCTGGCTCAGGTACAGATTCCCCCCTGACCAGTCCAAGCCAATCGGGTTTCTGCCTCCTGCTGGCCTTAAGAATTTCCTGAGGAATTTCAGGAATGTAGGGGCCCTAAACATGTGCTTGTTTAGAGGCCTAGCACTCGATTAAGTCTGACTCAGTTTCAGGCAAGTGTCCTTGTCAGGGCCAGTGGCATTTTGCCACACTATACACAATACAAGAAAAGATTAAAGTTCATGTATTATCCTCTAAATTGAGACCATTGGGTGTTAGGGTGTCAAGCCTGTAAATCCAGAAGTTTTCTCTAGATTCTAGCAACCCAGAGTTGGATGATTTTTCTACTGGAAAGATTTCTAAGTCAGAGAGGGTTTGATCTGCTAACTTAAAGTGTCTTGCAACACTGGTTCTTCCAGCTTCTTTGTCACAATAGCGGATTTGTAGTTTCTGAACCGGGTACGGAGGACCGTGGTTGTTTTCCCAATATACTGCATGTGGCATCCAGAGCGTTTGCTTTCTATCACATATATATTACATTGCTGGACTTGCAGGTGATGTTCTGTTTGATATAATAGGTCCTACCAGTTGTTCTGCTTTTGAACATGGCAGTTTCTTTAGATGGATACTGATGCTGCAACGTTTGGATTCACAGTGATGTGATCCAGGGTTGCTAACAGGCAATTTTAGTTCCGATCTGACAAGTAATTTACGTAGAATTGGAGGCTGATGAAAAGGAACCAAAGGAGGGTGGCTGATGCCTTTTTACAGATGTAGTGAATTAGCTACTAATGGGTAGCTCTCCTTAATTGCCCAGTGATACCTAAGAGATGCTGGATGAAAGTCTACCAGGAAAGGAATGCAGTGTTCCTTGTATTTGTCTCACCTTTGTGAAGGAGGGATTCCCTAGTTTGGACAGATGCCCGGTGGATGTTTTAAATCAATGACATGGGGAGGATATTCCCTGTTTAGAAGATGCTCTTTGAGTTCTTTGGAGATAATTTATGTTGATGCTGCAGTTACATCTAATCCTAAGAGTCAAGCTATAAACAGGAAAACTGGGCTCTTACCTTCTGAATTTTCCTTCTACGGGAGATCCTCCTGGACGACCAGTAAAAACAGTAGGGTTAGATCCCCGCCACTACCAGTAGGAGGCAGACTTCCTGATTTTCTGGAGCATGCTCAGAGGGATCTAGCCCCTGATCTTCAGTAGTTTCAAGCTATACTCCACACTGCTCAACCTATGCTGAACTGGAAAATTTTCTGAAACTAGAGAAAAAACTTTATTAACGACTAAAAGTGATTTACAACTCCATGCCACTACTCCCAATGGGGTGCGTCTGTAGGGTTGAACGGGGACTAAGTTAAGAGTCCGTGATCGAGGCACCTCAGAGTTACTCCTCACTCCGGGTGGGACTGGCCATCCAGGAGGATCTCCCATAGAAGGAAAATTCAGAAGCTAAGAGCCCAATTTTCCTTTCTCCCGGGAGCTCCTCCTGGACGGCCAGTAAAAACAGTAGGGACATTCTAAAGTGGTGTCCCAGTCCTAAAGAATGAGGGAGGGGAAAACGGAAGGAGGAAGAAAAAGTGGGGCATAAGGCGGAAGGGGATTAGGTATACCCCTTATAGCACCCACCTCCCGAAAGCTGCTTCGGCCGATTCATGCAACGGAATCTTGTAGTGCCTCGTAAAGGAGTGCACCGAAAACCAGGTCGCTGCACGACAGATTTCCCCGTAGGAGGATGAATTACTAAAGGTCTGTGAGGTGGCTGCTCCTCTCAGGGAATGTGCAAATACCCCCGGGGGGGGGGATTTGCCCTCCGCCTTGTAGGCTTCTGTGATGCAGAGAGTCATCCATCGTCGCACGATAACGACTTTGGATGCTCTCATGCCTTTTCTCTGAGGGCTGTAGGATATAAACAGGGTGGACAACTTTCTGAATGGAGCCATCCGGTCCAGGTATACCCACAGAGCTCTTTTAACATCAAGGGTATGCCAGACTCATTCCTGTGGGTGAGTCGGCTTGGGGCAAAAGGAGGGAAGGATGACCTCCTGTTCCCTATGAAATTGAGTGTCAACCTTAGGGCAAAAGGCCGGGGCTAGCCTGAGGACCACTGAGGACTCCTTGAAGGAGCAGAAAACGGGGTCCATGGAAAGGGCGCTAAGCTCTGAGACTCTGTGAGCAGTGGTGATGCCTATGAGGAAGGCCATCTTGAGGGATAGGTAATAAAGGGAAACCTCTCTGAGAGATTCAAAAGGTGTCTTGGTAAGAGCCCTGAGAAGAAAATTTAGGTTCCATGAGGGGAAACGGTGCACCACCTGAGGGGAGATAACTCTCGATGCCTTAAGGAACCGGACAACGTGGGGGTGTTTTGCTACCCTGCAGCCCTTGACTGTGCATAGAACGCTATTTAGGGTTGCTACTTGTCTTTGGAGAGTGTTGGGCTTTAACCCCTTGTCTAGACCTTCCTGAAGGAAATCTAAAATAACCCTAATGGGGGTCTTAGCTGGTCTAGCTTCCCTGCTCTCGCACCACCTAGCTAAGGTAGCCCAAGTACTCTGATATATGCGTTTAGTGGCTGGGCGCCTAGATTGAAGCATGGTGTCCAGGACTTGATGGGAGTAACCCAACTTTCTCAAAGCCCTCATTTCAACTTCCATGCTGTTAGCTTGAGGGCTTCTGGATTGCTGTGAAGGATAGGTCCCTGAAACAGGAGGTCTGGCATGCTCGGAGGTCTGAGGGGAGGATCTGAGCTCAGCTCTTGGATGTCTGCAGTGCAAACCATGGATTTCATGGCCAGTAGGGGGTCACCAGGATTGTGGTTGACTGCTTTTTTTATTTTCGCTACAGTCCTACGTATGAGGGGAAATGGAGGGAAGGCGTACAGAAGGCCTGGAGGCCAGGTCAGATTCAAAGCGTCGAACGTTGCCGCTCAGGAATCGGGACACAAAGATTTCTGTCTTCGCATTAGATGGTGATGCGAACAGGTCGATTTCCGGACACCCGTGGTCTCAAACACTGTCGGGTGGAGAGCCCACTTTCTAAGGTCAACCTTTTCCCGGCTTAGCCAATCGGCTTGAGTGTTATTTTGTCCCTTGATGTGAACCGCCTTGATGGATCTCAGGTTGTTTTCTGACCACTTGATGAGGGCGGTTGCCTGCTGGTGGAGAGATTCGGATCGCGAACCCCCTTGGTGATTTATGTACGCTTTCGCCACTGTGTTGTCCGCGTACGCCAGTACATGTTTTCCTTGAAGGATCGGAGCTAGGTCTCGTAGGGCTAGATAAGTCCCTCATAGCTCCAGCCAGTTGATGTGATGCCTTTTCTCCCAAGGAAGCCACTTGTCTTGTGTCGTCCTGCCCTGTGAGTGCGCTCCCCAGCCTAAGAGACTCGCGTCGGTTGTCACCGCCGTCCTGTTGGGATCTGCAAGCGGAACACCGGGTTTGAATCAGTCCGGCTGTGATCACCAGTGGAAGGATTTCTTGAGAGATGCTGGGACCGTGATCCAGGGGTTTCCTCCCTGAGTCAGGAGGTTCTGCCATGGGCGGAGAAACCTCTGAAGTGGTCTGGAGTGGAATCTGGCCCAACGCAGGATTCCCAGGCAGGAGATCATGGCGCCTAGCAGGCTGGCGAGGGCTTTGAGCCTGGCCTTCTGGGCTTTTGAAATCTGACAGATGAGGAGTTGGAGTTTTTGTTGCCTCTGTTGTGTCAGGAAGAGCTTGTAACTAAGAGTGTCCAGACCACCCCCAGATGTTCTAGAGTCTGGGAGGGATCGAGGTGGCTCTTCTTGAGGTTGATTACAAAGCCATGTTCGATGGATCTGCGGACATCTATCAACACCTGTTCGAAGGTGGGTGATCGAATGAGGATGTCGTCGAGGTATGGATGGATCTTGATGCCCTCTCTCCGTAAGTTCACAATGAGGGGGATCAGGACCTTCGTAAATGTCCTGGAAGAGGTGGCAAGGGTAGGACCATGTGTTGCCAGGCACAGGTGAACTTGAGCCACCATCTGTTAGGGGAGGATGGGGATGTGTAAGTATGCTTCCTTGAGGTCGAGGCAAGTCAACCACTTGCCATGTGCAATCGCTATGCGGATGGATTGGAGGGTCTCCATCTTGAATTTTCGAACTTTGACAGACTGGTTTAGGATCTTGAGATTGAGAACCACTTGCCATTCCTCCGACTTTTTTGGTACTAGGAACAGGATGGAATAGAGTCTGGACCCCTTTTCGTGTGCTGGTACTGGTTCTATGGGTCCAATGGATTGGAGCCTGTCTATTTCTGTTTGCATGGCGGAGTGTTTGTTCGGGTTGCTGGAGACCAGCGAGACACAGTAGGAGTGTCGAGGGTAGTGGGAGAACTCAACTGTATATCCCCTCT
The DNA here is from genome assembly GCA_003113815.1 of Sphenodon punctatus. Taxonomy (NCBI): domain Eukaryota; kingdom Metazoa; phylum Chordata; class Lepidosauria; order Sphenodontia; family Sphenodontidae; genus Sphenodon; species Sphenodon punctatus. Next base: position 220,282 of record QEPC01001656.1, on the reverse strand, counting down.
GAATGGTACAAAGGACCCATGCGTCTGAAATGGAGGTTAGCCATTTCTGCGCAAACAGTTGTAGCCTGCCTCCTAAGGTCGTATGGTCTTGATGAGGGAAGGCTCCATAGTCACGCGTCCGTCTTGGGAGGTCCAGAGCTCTGAGTGTGCTTGGCTCTGTTCTCATTTCCCTTCTGTTTATGCCATCTAGACCTGTACCTTTGTTGGTTACCTCTGTGTGGGTAGAAAGGTCATCTGGAGCCCCCTGCTGGCGGATATCCTGCACTGAAGGGACGAAAAGGCTTTTTTGAGATCCCAACACTTTGCAAGGCTTGTCTTTTGGATTTGTCTGCAGCGTCTGCAAGCAGTTTATCCAGGCAGACGCCAAAGAGTTTAGCCCTTTGGAAAGGTCCCCCCACTATGGTATTTTTGGCTGTGGTGTCTCCTTTCCAGGATCTGAGCCAGAGGCAGCGGCGGGCTTCTATGTTGGATGCCACCGCACGTGATGCCCAGCGGAGGATATCCATGGATGAGTCCGCTATAAAGGCATAGGCCAACTGGATTCTGGTGGAAAGGATCCTAGTAATCTTCTCATAGAGACCCAAGGATCCCTGGCCGGTTTGATCCAGGTCATAAAAGCTCTAGAAAAATAGGTGGTGATGGTGGCCATTTTTATGATTGAAGCTACTTCCTCAAAATTCCTCCTTAGGTTGCACTCTATCCCCTTGTCAGTGGGGTCCCGGGGAAACCACTCTCCCTCCGTTAGGAAAGCGGAATTTCTGGTGAGAGAAGCTGCTGCAGCATCTACTTTAGGGATGGCGAGGAGAGTCTCTTTGCTTTTAGTGAGGGAATAGAGGGATAGCTGGGTTTTATTCATTTTGCAAGCTTTATTAGGGAGCTGCCATTCCTTTTTGATAATTTTTTCATAGGCTTTATCTAAAATCATCCCTCTGCTTCTGGCTCTAGATCGAGGAATATACTCTCTTTCCTCCTTCTCCTCCTAGGACTCCGAGGAGCCATGCTGGTCTTTCTTTTGTTGGAAGTGAAGCACCTTTAAGACCAGGTCAAAGATCTGGTCTCTGTACTTGCTACGGAACTGCCTATCAGGGTCTGATGAAGCTTCGATCCCTGGCTCCTCTGTCTCTCCCTCCTCAGGGGAGGAGCAACTGCTCTCTTCCTCAGAGGTCTGGTGCTCATCTGAGGCATGGGTCTTTGACGCTTCCCCTTCCTCCTCACTGGCAGCTATGAGAGGAATCTTTTCTCCCCTTCTTCCCTTTCTTTTAACCCTAGAAAACTGCTCCTCTTCGGAGGATTGGATGGACAACACCTCTTCTGAGGCCGACCCCGACGAGACTGGGGAGTCTAGGGGTCTGGGGGCCTTGCGAGGTTTCTTGGCTCTGCGGGACCCCCACACCAGTTAGAGAGGGGAGCACCCGGATCCACTCCTCCAAACCCCTCCAAAGGAGGGGGTGAACAGGGAGAGGAATTCTTCCCCCCACCCAGCACCAGGAGGCTTTTTTCCCCCGAGATTGGGATGATTCCTAAAACTGTAGGCTGCCTGTGACTTGCTTCTGCGATGGAGGCAGCTAGCCTGCTTCCTGCCAGTGTGGAGGCAGACAAACAATTGGAGATCAGGGGCAAGATCCCTCTGAGCATGCTCCAAAAAATCAGGAAGTCTGTCTCCTACTGGTAGTGGCGGGGATCTAACCCTACTGTTTTTACTGGCCGTCCAGGAGGATTTCCTGGGAGAAGATGAGGTTTTTTATGCATCTAGGATGGCAAGAACTCCAGTTTAAGTAAAGATGAGCATCCATGGGTTTACTGTACAGATCTGTGATTATCTTGTTTTGCTCGATGTTAAGGAGGACATCAAGAAAGGGGATGCAAGAATTATCAACGATGCTATTACGTGTGAACTGTATAATGGGATAACTGGAGTTGATATAGCCCTTAAATTGTTCAAAACTGTCCTTGCCACTAGTCCAGATTACAAATATGTCATCAATGTATAGATACACACACACACACACACATTATTATTTTTATATTATATATATATATATATACACACACATACATAAAATAAAAGAGTCCAATATAGATTGCTTCTTACTAATCAGAGCAACAGTGTGAGCTGATCACCTGGCAGGTCATAAAGGCATTTATTATGCCAAGGTCAATCCCACCAGTTTATTTGTTATAGTTGGATTATTTAAAATGCAAAGAAATGGCTCATGGAGTTGGGATTGTTAAAAATAACCTTTTTTATGCTGAACTGTCGTTAAAGTTTAACTATTTTCAAATCAGCTCTGTCAGTCTTAACAAGCTTCCTTAACAGTAAATAATTCATGTTCAAGAGATTATTTTCCAAAGCTAGTTCCAAATCCACACACTATAAAGCTGTTTTAAATGATTCAGAAGGGATAAATTGGTACACACATTTCCAGGTGCTTGCAAACTCAAAGCTTGTTTTGCATTCATCTGCACCAGGGAATCTAATCTTTTTATAGGGTGTAAAGTTTTTACTTACAGGGTCACTGTTGTACAGAGGATCACAGCACTTCTCTAGAGTGTATAGATACTTCACATTGTCTTTGGCTTCATTAGCTGCATCAGTGATATGGGTATCCAGCTCTCGCCAGCTCTTTGCACAAGCAATCACAGAAGACAAGTTGAGGTTAAACAGTGTTAACAAAATTACAAAACAGAAGTGTTTGAGGTAGTAGCCTGTCATCCAGCCTCAGCCCAATAGAATTTAGCTGATCCCATCGAGCCTGGGACAGGTACACACTCTGCCTAAGCCCCTTAAGGCAATGTTCCATACCTGTGGAAGCCCCTATTCCCTCCTAGAAAGCACTATGATATCATAGCCCTCTGTAAGGGGTATGACCACACTGGAAAGGTGTGTGGAACATCTTAGCCCCGTTCACTCTTCATCATAGTCCTGCCCTTCATGGAGTAGCATGATGAAGGTACTTTGTCTCAGAACAGTCTGGCTGCATCAAGCCCAGCTCAGGTCCCAATTTCTGGCAAGAGCACAAATCCAGTTTGAAGCAAGCTTTTTGCCTTAATCACCTACGTATACAGGACTAATTTAAGCCAATATTGCTCTACTGGTGCTAGTAAAACGGATGTTTTCACATTGATATCCTTGTACCAGTGACACGAGGAACCAACATTAACAGCTTAGATGATCAATGCATTGTTGAACACATGTTATTCCCTACCAGTATGTGTAATTTTAGAATTGGAAGGGACCTCATGAGTCACTTAGTCCAACTTCCATAAAGGTGGCTGGCTGGCAAACTCCAGCCCAGACATCACTGCAAGTCAAAACCAGCATCTCTTGTTTGGAAAAGCTCCTGGTCTGAAGTGAAGACAAGTGGCTCCACTGCCATGGCCACTTAAGCCTCACTTGAACAGTATACATATTATAATGGTCTTCCTAAAATCCTCCCCCCGCTCCATAGTGACACTTCCTCAGTCAAGTCACAAGGTCAAAGATAACAACTCAGTAATCTTCCAAATTTTCCAATTAATTACTTTATAACCTGGCACTGGAAAGCCCAGTTCTTTATATTTCTAGTGTTTAGTCTTAAGTTTTCAGGAACCTTTATAAGCTTGGATTTAGCAGCAATCAGCACTCCCAGCACTGCCTTCACATCAGGGGTCTTCAGCTGGTCCAACAGGTAGTCAAATTTAGATAGCCTCTTTTTCCAGTGATCCAGCTCTGCACGGGGACCAAGGTCATCAGCTTCTTTCCTCAATTGGTCATTTTCAGCAATCACCTGGGATCACACAATGACACATTTGTAGTCGACAAACAAGATATTCTATCTGAATGGACACACACACACACGAATGAAATTCGGATTTCCAATCAAACCGAAATTGCTGCATTTATGGAGACAGACAATAGTTTCTCAAAATAATTAACAACATTGTAGCCTTGATCAACTCTGCTTTAACAAATTCCAATTCATAACTTTCATATTTCTACCTTGTTCCATCATTTTGTACAACAGCCTCTACAGGAAAATAATGTAAATTATATAAAGTAAATTAAATAATGTAAATTAAACAGTTTAAAAGTCAAGTCTAGTCAGCAAAGGACAAGTTGCAGAGGATGCTAGTGCTCCCGTTTCCACCCATTTACATCCCAGAAGATGCTGCAGTCCGAAGAGGATTATCCTCTACTTTATCTTCATTAGAGCTGCATTGCATCAAAGCTCAGGAGAAGTAATATTAACATTCAGTTTTTAACTCAGATTTGTTAACATTTACTGCATATTCCTCATGGCCCTGAGAGATGTAAGATGGCATCATTCAGTTCAGGTATGCACACACTGCAAATACTTGCCGGTGTAGCCCCATTGGGACTACATGCAGGGTAAGCATTTGCAGCGTGCAAGTTAACGGGCTTCAGCCCTAGATATTTTACGCTTAAGAGGTATCCCAGTGTTGTAGCCTAAGGCAACTCCTTGATGTACTATGCCTATAGCACAAACAGCTTTCATGAATGTGTATTTTTGTTTTATGTGGCTCTGGAGGGATACATCAGAGCGTACTGGTGAAAGGGTATAAATCCTTTCATTAAGGGTGTGCTCAGTCCACACATCCACAGCAAGAATGGTTACTCCTAGGATGCGTTTCTTTGTGGCTCTGGGTTGTTTCATTTTTTAGTGAGGTTGTCAGAGCTCAATTTAAGACCATTTTATTTCCCTTATTCAAGTAGGTATTGGACCATGGGTGGGGAACCTCAGGCCTAGGGGCCAAACACAGACTGTAGCTAGCTTTTATTTGTGCCCTTGATTCAGTTCCCATCCCCAAGCATTGAAAAAGTGAACTCATGAGAAGGGAGCAGAGATGAGGGCACGCACTAAAGGATAGGGGACTGTTCCATGGCAAAGATCCATGATCTGGACCCTCCTCTTCCAAAGCATCCCCCTTACACCCACCTGCCCCCATTTTCTATGTGGTCCTTAGAGCTTGCACTAATTTTCAAAGTGGCTCCTGGAAGGGAAAAGGTTCCCTACTCCTGTATTGGACTGTCTTATTCAGTCACCCTGTCGATAGGGCCCTATGTATTCTGCAAGCAGAATGGAGCAAATTAATGAAATTATACAAATGTGTTGCCAGGCATACATTCCATCAATTTTGCAATTTCCATAACATACAATAACTCATTGAATATCGAAGAGTTATCAATTGGGTGTTTTTCTCTCCAGTGGGAGACTGTGGTTTGTTCTCTTCGGCAGCTGTGGCACTGGGCCCCCAGTATCTCTCAATACAAGCCAGAAACTCACAGCACTGTAATGCTATGCTCCCCTCTCAGGCTGGAATCCTGCATTATTGAATTGCTGTTGAGAATTTTGCCCAATACCAAATTCTGCGAAGAGTGTTAACATCCGAGCAGTGCAAAATTCATGGTCCCCGAAATTTAGCCCAATTTTTTTTACACAAATAAAGACACAGCATGTGATTTTTTTCCTCCCCAAATCATTGGATCATTTGACAAAAAGTCAAGAAAAAAGGAATGCTGGAACTTGCTTGAATTTTTAACACTTAGCCGCCATACTAGATCAGACTAATCTTCCTTTTATCTAGTCTAGCATCCTGTATCCAACAGTAGCAGTTACAGGCGTTTCACAGAAAAGCCCAGCAGGTCGTCATGGAGTGATCCATTTCCCACTACTTGCTCCCAGCCTCCAACAGTCAGAGGTTTCATTCTCTGAGGAACTTTACTAACATTTTGGAAACTTATTTCAGCTTAAGAACATATCCAATCCTTTTAAATCCCAATTATGCTATTAGCCATCACAACATCCTGTGGCAGTGAGTTCCACTTGTTATTTATTTATTCACATTTTTATAAAATATAAAATTTCACATTGAGTAAAAAAAATACTTTCTTTTATTTGTTTTAAAACTGCTTTCAGTCAGTTCCATCAGGTGTCTGTAGTTCTGTTTTGAGAAAGGGTAAATAAACACTCCCCATTTACCTGCCTTACTCCAACTTCTAACACATCCCTCCCCCTCAGTCATTTCTTCTCTAAACTAAAGAGCCCTAACCTTTTGCGCCTCTCCTTGTAGCTTCTGTGCATCAGAAACAACTTGATGTTGTGCAGAGGAAACTGACACATAATAAAGTTACTATGAAAAGTTCATTCAACAGAACACCAACAGTTACGTGTGCAGCTGCAGCCCATCCACTTCCTATGCTCAAACTACAATTCCCAGCAAGCAACACTTCAAACTCACTGGACTACAACTCCCTGCAGACAATGCTGGAGCTAGCAACACCACTGTCAGTTAGGGGGCTTGGGGGGGTTGGTTTGTTTTTTAAAGCTAAATTTTACAAGCAACCTGGAGCTCCTAAATCCATGCTGGGTTTTGTGGAGCGTAACTGCACAACTACTTTAAAGTTTTCAGAATGAAGGGGATTACACCAGTGTTGTGCCTGCACTGGTTTGATCTACTGTCACGGAGAAACACAGGGTCACACACGTGTGATACTGGCCTACATGTAGACTACAAGCCTGGTAAATACATAAAGCAAAAGGTGCAACATGCATGTAATGTTACAACTGAGAACTGTAAAACCCAAATCAGGACTGTGACACTGACGAAACACCAGGAAATGCAAAGAGATAAAAAGAATGTGTCTTGGGAACCCTGGCCAGACAGAACCCTGTGGAGATGCAAATCGACCTTCAGGTTTGCCTGGGTTGCCTCGTGACGGACCTCAGGCTTCTCCAAGGCGGGAGAGCCGAAACAAAGAAACCATGAAAGGTACTTAAGCGAGGGCCATTAAGCCATCTCTCTCTCGCTTGGTCAGAGCCATCTTGAGCACTCTCATCTGCATCCTGGATCCTGCCAGCCAGCAAGGCTGGAAACTAAGGACTGAGACCAGAATTTTGCTTTCTAGCAACAATAAGACTGAAGACCCAGTCGCTTACATCAAGGACTGAGAAGAACTTATGGACCTTGGTAGGGTAAGATGCTTATTTAGGAACTCAACCAGTATAGGTTAGGAATGCGTTATATTTACCTCTGATTTCTAGTAACCACTCTGTATCAACAATCTTGCTTACGTAAATCAATAAACTAACTTCTTATCTTTATGAAGAAGTGTCTGGGTCTAACATTGGAACACAAGTGAGTAACAAGAGTTCTCAAGCTCTTGCAAACCCATAGAGAAAGTCTGTAAATGGGAAGGATCGGGCCCTTGCGTGACAAAGGGGTTGTCCCTGCGGCAGGCTTGAATCGGCCCAAGAGAAAAACCGATTCAAGTGGGCTGTACGCGAGGGAAACTGAGTCACTCAAACCCGGTAAAGTGGGGGTGTGGATCTCCAACCCATGACATCTATCCTTACTGGCAATAGCATAACACAGTACAGTCTGTGTAAACATTTAAGAGGGTGATGAAACTCTCAACCATGATGACTCAAATCCAGGATCAGTGACGCAGTGGTTAGGGGATTGCACTGGGAAGCAGAGCAGTCAATTCCTAGCTCAGCCAGAACCTTCTTGTGTAACTGTGGGGAAGCCAATGTGTCTTGTCCTTTGACTCCTTCTCTGCAACGTATGTAGAATTTATCTCAGAAGTACCCAAAGGATAAAATCTATTCATTATTATGAGGCACTTTGATACTTGTGATGAGGTCCATCTAGGCAATTCTCTAGGGCCCTTTTTAAATGAGACACTCCCACTCATGCCCAAGCAGTGGACATGGGTGGGTGTGTCCTGTCTGAAAGTGGCAGCAGGTGGGTGGGCATACGTGCTCCTGAAAAACACGCACCTCCACCCATCACCCCTGCACGGAGCTACCAGCAAAAACACAGGCTGTTCCATACAGGAGCATGGGTGGGGATAGTTGGGGGATGGGTTTGTGCCTAGGGATGAAACAGCAAGCCGCTGCGGTAGCTTTTTCTGCCGAAAAAAGCTCTTCCGCAACGAGCGGCACAGTGCGATAGAGACGTTAATTCCGCTAGTTTCATTCCGCTACTTCCGCTGTTCCGCTACTTTCATTCCACTACTTCCACCAGCTCTGAAAACAGTGGAACAATATTTGTTCCGACAGTTTTGATCTTCCGCCATTTCCGCCAGCACTGTGAAGTAGCGGAACAATGTTTCTTCCGACAGTTTCGGAAATTGTTCTGACAGTTTCCGAATTAGCAGAATGCCGGTGGAATTAGCGGAATGCTGGAGGAAAAGCTGCGGAAAGTGGCGGGCATTTCCAAAATGGCGGAATGAAATAGCAGGGTGGAAAAAGGAGTTTCCGCTTCAGCCCTATTTGCACCCTTCTGCACCTGGTCCCCCACCCACACTGGTACAACCACAGACCACCACCCCCACAGCTGCAGCCAGTTTAAAAAAGGTGTGCCTACCCCAGTACAAGCTGGTTAACCAGTGGGGTTTTCACACAAGTACGATGGATACTGAGCATGGAGGCGCTTGTCTGAAAACACCCAAAGTTAGCTTGCTTCTCCACCAACACCAAAGACTATTCTATGAGTACTTGTTCTGTACCGCTCTAGTCTAAAAGTCACCTGCTCAATTTGCTTGATCCACACTTTCATGCAGGCCTCTATTTTTTCCAGAGCTTCCGTGCTGTTAGCTACAGCCAGGTAATCTGAAGGTCCTCTTAGGGATTTGAGATCATATGTTTCACACTTCTTCAGGTTCACCTAAGGAAACAGTTTGAAACATTATTGTTTGTATTTTGTAGTTTTCCAATAATATGTTTTTAAAGCAGAACGATTGCTTTATAGCCTTACTCTAGAAAAAAGCATGCTGTAGACATCTACATGAGTAGTAGTACAGGCGGATGAATAAGGTCCAACTTGGGACACCAGAATCTGTTTCAAGCATTAGTTCCTTCTCACTGTAATGTCTTGTCAAATTATATAGTGGTTTATGCTCCCCTCTTTCCATAAAAGAAAATCTGTGCCCCTGGGTCAAGGCTGTTGATACATATAACAGCCATTTCTTTGTTATACTGCCCCCACCCCATACACAAATCTCAAACAGCAGAAGCTCTTTATTCTATTTCCTCCTGCTGCCATCCAACAACTCATGCATGAATTGTAAGGACAGGTCTTCTTAATTCAAAGTTGAAAGGGGTGAAGAGAGAAAGCAGAGGATGGCCAATGAAGCATCTACACACTTCCAAACCACCTGTCAGAGCAGATTAACCAAAGGCAGTTTCCAGAGATAAACATCACTTTATATAGTTTAAAAAGCCACCTTTGGGTGGGTTTCTGGGGCAATCAGCAACATACACAGCACCACTTGTCTACTGCCTGTGGTAGTGTTAACTTCATAGCATTACAGAGGCCTACCTTCTCCATCAGACTCTGCTGAGCTCCAGACAGGACGCTAACAAACCCCTCAAGAGAACCCAGGAAGTCCTGCTTAATGTTAGCTGCTTGTTGGGGGCTCGCCAGCTCACCCCAACTATAGTTCATAGTCTTGAGGGCTGGGATGAAGATGTCCGAGAGCAGGTGTTGCACGCTGTTCAGTAACCCACCTTGAGTAGTATCCAGCATGTTGAAATTCACTTCCTGGAAGAGAGGTGCAATTGTGCATTGATGTATGGGAAATGTGTTTGTGTCCTCTTCCAATCCACTCCCAACCAAGTCACTGCCTCCTCATATTATACCCATTCTGTATTTTCTTGGTTTACATAGTTCCATCTTACTACGTGACTGAAGAAGGACCCTGCGTGGCCCCAGAGGTTTCATATTCTTACTAACAGAAGCTGGTCCAATAAAAGAGGTAACTGAACTATTTTGAGTCCCTTTCTGCCCTTTAAAGTATCATAAGGTAAAGAATTGGAAGCCCCGTTCCTAGCTCTGTTAACAAGGCCCAGAAGAACCCTGCTTCCAAGGACAAGACCTTACGCAACGTCATGGAACCTATCTATAATTATAGGGCAAGGGGCTTCCTTCACTCCAGCTTTTAAAAAAAAACAAAAAAAAAAGAGATGGGAACTTGTTGCCGCCAGTAAGAGACACATGGCACTTTCACACATAATGCTTTTCGAAGGAGCAACAACTGGCAACATGATTTAAGAGACAATCAAGTAGTTAGGGTCACACATTCATTTCACGCATTGGTGAATAGATGGTTAGCATCTAACTCCTGTAGCCACACACTTGCATTCCCAAATGATATCCCATGGTGCATTTTTTCTGACTGGAAGGCAGTGCAGAATGCTCCTGGTGGGGCCTTAACCTAACCACATTAGAGAACTGAACTTCAGGCACAAACTACTGCAGACTACTATTGCATTGGCTCCCCATGTTAGTCAAATCAAAAAGCCCTTGGCTCCAGCTTAACTGGAACAGATAAACCATGAACTGGATATCTGTTCAAGCAGTGTTGGTGCTTTCACACAAAGAAAAAAGACTGGTATCACTGCTTGAGAAATTAATAGGTGAAGGAGGTATCTGAGCATTGAAGAAGCAACCGTTCAAGTCAGATTGCCCCAAACATTCTTAGGGAAAGACCAACCCATTACTTCCTGAACACAGGGTAAGGGTAATGCAACACCTTGGCATATCTGCAGTGATATTTGGTGAAATATTAGCACCTCCATCAGCCATAATTTTGGGTGCATCCTCTGAACTTTGTTTTTAACTTGATCTGCAACAAATCCAGTTTCAATAAGTGAAATGAAAAAGATATGCAGTCCAGTGCCTGTTACTGAAATTTGTATAAAAGAAGTTAGTTCCTAAGGCAGTTGACAACAGCAATACTAATGTATTTGAGCAGTTGATTGGCTTTTGCCATGGAACATGAACACTACTGCCATTTCCAGTGGAACTAAAGTTCTGTCTTTATGTTTAAAAACTCATTTTTAAACCCTGCACCTGGCATTATACCTCAAGTCATACGGCCAGCAGGTCACTGTAGGGAGTAGTGCCTATAGGCAACCCTAAGTAAGAATATCTCACTATTGAGTGTTTTGTTGTCCAGTATCAAGAATTGCAACATCTGTGCCACATACGGATCAGAGGGCGAGTAGCCATTACTCTTACCCGATGGATATTTTCTGTAGTGATTGCTTTGGAAGGATTTGATCGAATGAAGAATACACATATACCAGTCAGAGCAACATCTTTCCCCTCTGTCACAAATACTTTGGGTTTTTTACTCTTTGCTGAGTGGGAATTAGCTCCTACTCCTGGTGGACCAGAGTGTCCTATAATATACAAAAGAGAGAAAAGGAAAATCAATAGGATCGGAGGGGAGACTGTACAGAATAAGCAGCAGCGGTAAGCCTTCCTGCCCTTGGATCTTTATGGTTTTCAGCCCTAGCCACTGAAAGATACAATGAGAAGGCAACAGTCTGCACTTTTGCCCTTCTTTGTGATCACTACTAGGAGTAAAAACAGACGAACGTCCGGTGGGACTGCTCTCCAGGCCACCCTGGGGTGGAAAATCACGGGCGACACAGCTCGGGTCAGGTTGAGGCACCAAACTGACATGCCTGTAGCTATGGAGCTGTCCCACCACCCGCACAGCCTGGGAGCACAACGAACATGCAGGCAGGCAGCCCCGCCCACACCCTGCTCCCTGCGATGACAGACAGCCATGGCAGCCAATGAGGCACAGCCATGGTGGCTGGCCATGGCAGCCTCCCACCCAGGGTGGGTATGGTGCGCTGCAACAGATGTGCTAGCCTGCTGTGTCCTGGTTTAGCCCGTGGAGGCAGCCCTTAGCCTGGACTGTGACCTAGATTTGGTGAGGTCACATCCCAGAATAGTCGCCAACACTTCCTGGGGCAATCGCAGGCCAACATCTAGCGGCACGTGTTTACACATGCTGCTGGATCCTGGGACACAGTGGGCCAAAACAGGCCAAAATCATGTTGGTTTTTACCCTTGGTTGGTATTCTCCTTGCAGCCAAGCAGCTTAGGAAAAAGAAAAGGAGTCAGCAGCTTTAAGTAGCGTTTCACAGATCTGTCAACTGCGGACTCTCCCAAAAGAGAAATCCCGATCCTGAGAAAGGATGGAACCAACCTTTGGAGAAAAATATGCAAAACTGATACCAAATCAAAAAAAGAAAGGGTGGGGCATTTTCAAGCAAAGAAAAACTTCGTCTGGAGCAGCCAAAAGGAATACCGCAAGCACTCCTGAAATTGGTGCAGAAAACATCTACCAATGGTGATGTGGGAGGAGGTTAGTCTTCAGAAGAATATTAGACGTTACAGGTAAATTTTAGGCAATATGAATGAGAAATTTAAACATTAGGAACTTAACACTCATTACAGGTCAAGGGGCACTCAACTCCAGCAATGGAGTACACTGAAGGAAAAACAAGTAAAAATAGGCATCCAGCAGATGACATTGTCTATCTCAAGACCTTCTTACATGCACAACTACGGGCTACCTGTTTGACCAGACAAAAACACTCAGAAGAAGAAACGCCAGATAGAGAACAATTAAACCAGAATTGGATGTCTTGACAGATGAGGCAAATGGGAGGGAATAAAGACACGGAAAGATACATTCTTCATGTATTGCTTCGCCCACCTGCTTCAGGTGCCTCCACATCTTGATAATAGAACATAACATGATGAAAGCCTCCAATGGTAAAGAATTTATCAATGCGTTCGATCTGTTGAAAAGCACATTGTATTAATTTGGACACTCTGAAAGTCACATACATTGCAAACTTAACTTATCAAATCTTCCAAAATCAGGCACTAATTCTTGTGTTGAGCACTTAACAGCTGGCAGCTCGACTCAATTAAATAAAATCACATTAATGAATTAAGGACAATGGGTGTTTTCAGATGGACCCAATGGGTTTGCTGGCCTGTGGTCCAGCTGTGCGGTGTCCCCACCCCCCCACACCATAGAGTTGTGAGCTAGAGCATCCGCAACACTATGGTGTTGCCCAGGACAACGGCTGGCTGGAAGCATAGCAGGAGTGTGGGTCTGCGCACTAGATGGATCACTGCTTCACTACGGGCCGGTGCCCCGGGTTTGTCCAGCCCACTCTGGTGGTGCTGCTGCAAAACATTCCAGAGTGCTGCCGGCAGAGCTGGTGTAGCCTGCTCTATGCCTGCTTCCCCTGCACATCTGGCAGAACACCTTTAGAGGGGTGGGCCATTCAGGGGTGAAGCAGGCTGGCGCAGCCAGAACCAGAGCAATCAGGCCCTTCAATTAGGCATGTGGTGTGTGTAGTACTCATCACCACAGTATTATGTCATGTGGCATAGCGGAAGGAAAATCTGTTGCAAAGTTAACAGGTCCAATATGGAAGCAGCCCTCACAAGGGGGTACATTTGGCCAAAATGATGGATAAGATTTGTAAGCCAGTGGTATATGTATACAAGAACGAACTACAGGGTGGGGGAGGAGCAGGGCAGGGAGTAAAGAGATTAAAAAACAAGAACAAATGAAAGGTTTTCATTGCATGTGAACATGTCTGCATACCTGGTTTCCCTCAAGAATAGCATCTTCCACCTCAGCTTTCTCCAAATCCACACAGGAGGCAACAATTGATAGTATATAATCATGCCTGCCATCCAGTTGAGCCCGTTTTGCTTCCTTCTCCTCCTTGAGCTTTTGCTATAGGGAGATGTTAACAACAGGCAGCTAACTTAATATTTGTTTAAAGCACCCCCTCTTCACCTTCCCACACATAAGTCCTGAAAAAGGTGGCCACCAAGCCTGGGCCCTAGAATTTGCAGGAGCTGCAGATTAAAGTAGGTGGAGCAAGAGACTTGCTACGCACTGCCAACACATCAGGGAGAGTACCTTGAAGCCCCATTTCATACTGCCATCCCCAGGAGGACCACCCCCAACAGGAGCCTCACTGCATGCTTCCAATGCTGCCAGAGAGCAGGGAAGAGGCTGGCAGGGAACCAAGCTACTAGCCAGGGGGTAGCAGCATCTCAGCAGTTCTATCTTCTACATTGCTAAAATGCTGTCTGTCTTTACAACTATTTAATTCAGGTGAATAATTGGTAAGCTGGTGTGCTAAATCTTTCCAAATAAAATAGCATAATCTATTCCTGTCAGAGGCCATTTGAGGGCGGAGGGAGGGAGTAAGAGGACTGACAGATCATCCATAAGAGTCTGCTTAAACTTACCTTAGGCAGCACATAATCCTTAACTCCAGAAGCCACTAGGCCCTGCTTTGCAAACCATTTACCTATGCCGATTAAATCAATGTGGGATTTTTATCAGATTCTGTTTCTTATCCACCTAGGATTTTCAGGAAGTTTTGCTGTGAGGGACCGAGACACTACTCGAGGAGTCTGGAATTTCACGTGTTCTCTCTTTAGTGTAAGTCGATGTAAAACAAGCAACAAGCCTCAGACAAATGTTTACAACTGCAGGCAACTAGCCACTGCTATTAGACTCTCCTCACAAAACTCTACCTTGGCTCCTAATTAAATAAATTCCCAAATGCAACACACCTCATTTGGTTAGCAACAAAATAGTCCTTAAAAATAGCTGCTGGTATAACTGGGTTTGCAGATTACCAGAGCTAGTAATAATTCATTCTCAATAGAAATGTTAAAAAAAAATATGTTTTTCATTGACTGTAAATCCAAACTTTAATTTCCCCAGTGATAATGTAGAATCCAGCAATTTTAGAGCATGAGCACAAATATATAGCCAGAAGCAACAGAAGATCTAAGAGGCCTTGCATAATTGAAGTGATACCCTTATGTAAATCTCTTTTCTAATTCTTGCAGGGCTTGTAGAGTAGCCTGGAGACTACTTGTATGTGCATTGGGAAAGGAGGGAAAGTATTATTTTTCTATTATTGAAAGAGAATATACCTGGAAGTTGCATAACAGTATATTTTGCAAGACGAGAATTGTCATTGTTTGAGGCTTAGGAGCTTTTCAGTGCAGACAAATGAGGGACCATTTCTACTAACCGTGAGCACTTAGAACTCACCCTAGTCAAAAAGCTGCGCCTTCCAAGATGGCATGTTATGGGATTTCAGCATACTCTAAATAGCACCCCGAGGTGAGATGATGTTTCAACTGCCAGTTTCTCTTTTGGAACAGAGTGTCTTGCTCTACTCCCAAACAGGAGGTGTTGGGAGAGCCAGACGCTCATTTTAGCAGAGCTAACCAATTAACAGGCTTATTTTACAATCTCATACAGTTCCAGGTGCCAACGTCTGTCAATATTCTCTGGACACTTCAGTAAAGCACTGAGCTGGTTCCCTGGCTATGTCTAGAGTTCATTGCTATTGTGAACTTTCCTAGCAAAAAAACAAACACACACACAAAGAGGGATACACAATACAGTTTGCAGTCCACTGGAAAGCACCACAGGTATTCTTGTTGCAGAATTTTGGTCCAGTTTATTTATTTATTTTGATTTATATCCTGCCCTATCCCCCAAGGCTCAGGGCAGCTTACAATAAATACATAAAGTGCAAATATAAATAATTAAAACTGCCCAAAACCACGCCCATCCCCCCCTCCCAATCTATCCTTGCCCACTGAATGCCTGGTCAAATTAAAAAAAGTCTTGCACGGCCTCTGGAAGACGCTCAAACTAGGGCTCAGGCAACCTCCCAAGGAAAGGGGCTCCAAAGTGGTGAGGCAGCCACTGAGAATGCCTCTCTGTGGGCCTGAGTCATATGAAACTGGGCCAGCGACTTGCAAGGAGGGCACCCTCAGCAGATCTTAAGGGCCACAAAACGGACATAAGGAGAAAGATGATCCTTCAGATATGTAGGGCCCAAGCGGTTTAGGGCTTTAAAAAGGTCAAAACCAGCACCTTGAGTTGTGCCCAGAACGCTATAGGCAGCCAGTGCAGACTCTTAAGCACTGGTGTAATGTGCTCCCAGCAACCCACCCCCATCAAAAGGTGGGCTGCCACATTCTGCAACAGCTGCAGGCCCCGAACATACTTCAAGGGCAGTCCCACGTAGAGCGCATTGCAGTAGTCCAGCCTCATTCACCACATTAGAGTTCTGCGCAAAAGGCAACGCTGGAATACTGCTATTTCTTGTTCCCAAGAGCCAATGGTGCCTTTAATATGAAAGTAGTAAATTAACCAGGAATGTGCTTTGGATGTTAACAAACAAGATATTATCCAACATTAGCCCACACCAGGTGGGCATCCACCTGCCCATTTATTAGGGGTGTTTATAAACAAGACAAATAACCCCTGCAGTCCCACTCACCCGCCCTTCACAGTTTTTAGCATGTAGAGCTAATGAATGGGCAGCCCCCTTCCCACATTTCATGTGCTGCTGGTAGCTGCCACTAGTGGTGCAACCCAGTGCGTTCTCTCTCCCCAACCCTGGCTCTATGGAAAGGAGGGTCACAGCCAGAAAAGGCTTCTTCCCTGACCATGACCACCCTTTCCATCGTGCTCTCCTCTTGCAGTAGTGCTTGGTTGCATGCTCTGGTAGCTACAAGAGGAGAAGGCCCTTCCTGAACCCCGCTCTCTACTCTCTCTTCTTGCAGTCCCTTCACAGCTGATTGTTCTCACAGCCGCCCAAGCACATGATCAGCGATCAGCTGTGAAGGGGCTGCAAGAGGAAAGAGCATGCTTGGGTGGCTGTGAGAGAGTGATGAGCTGCAAGAGGGGAGAGGAGAGAGTGGGGGTGCAGGACAAAACTTCTCCTCTTGCCCTCACTCTCTCCTCTTGCAGCTGCATCACAGTCAATCACTCTTTAGTGACCATGCTAATTGTGACTCTATGGTGCTGGCAGAACTGGATGTTGGCGAGGCTATGGGTGAACTTAGAAGCTGGATGTGTGGGCGTGCATTAGCCCGCACTAGCCCACACAGTAGGCCCGTGATTACCTTGTCCAACATTGGGAGTGGGTGCTGCATGGGGGGTGCAGGCAAACATCTGGAAAATACCTAATACATGGACAAGCAAACAGTCACCTGGAGGGTGTTAATACGGGCTATTGTCTCGTGTATTTTCAACCTAGGTGTTCACCTACACTGGCCATGTGGTCTCCACCCACCAGACCCTCATTGTAGAGTTAGTTTTCTGTTGAACAACACACAGCAGAAGTTTCTTCAAAACAGAACTTTACTAAGAACTCAGAAGACATGCTTCCATAGTGTAACTGCATGGGAGAAGACGGAGGACAGAGAGGAGACAAGGAGAGAGAAAAAAACTGTTTCATCCCCTGACCCTCCCCCTACTGGACAAGCCCCATATTGAGCTTGCAGGGCTTGCAATGGGCTTTTATTTGTGACTGTTGCACATTCCAACACCCCTTCTCAACAGTCACTAGTCAAACCCACTAGGTTCATTCTTCTTAACAGCTTGCGATGGCGTTCCCCTGCTAGTGGCTTCATGAACACATCAAATGTCATATCCTCTGTAGGACAGTATTGCAGATCTATGAGTCCTTGTTCCTGTGAGTCTTTCAGGAAATGGTATTTTACATCAATGTGCTTGGTTCTGGGGTTTATTCTTTCTGTTTGTGCCAGCGCTATACATCCTTGGTTGTCTTCCAGGATCGGCATGGGTCTGTCCAATTTTTGCCCCAGATTGTTCAGAAGCTGTCGCAACCAGATAACTTCTTGGCTGGGGTGTGCCACTATTCACTACCTGTCTCTTATACACATCTAGATGTGTATAAGAGACAGCCTTAACAGCTTGCGATGGCGTTCCCCTGCTAGTGGCTTCGTGAACACATCTGTTGTCATATCCTCTGTAGGACAGTATTGCAGCTGTCTCTTATACACATCTAGATGTGTATAAGAGACAGGTAGACAAGGAGAGAGAAAAAAACTGTTTCATCCCCTGACCCTCCCCCTACTGGACAAGCCCCATATTGAGCTTGCAGGGCTTGCAATGGGCTTTTATTTGTGACTGTTGCACATTCCAACACCCCTTCTCAACAGTCACTAGTCAAACCCACTAGGTTCATTCTTCTTAACAGCTTGCGATGGCGTTCCCCTGCTAGTGGCTTCGTGAACACATCTGTTGTCATATCCTCTGTAGGACAGTATTGCAGATCTATGAGTCCTTCAGGAAATGGGTCCTTTACATCAGTGTGCTTGGTTCTGGGGTTTATTCTTTCTGTTTGTGCCAGCGCTATACATCCTTGGTTGTCTTCCAGGATCGGCATGGGTCTGTCCAATTTTTGCCCCAGATTGTTCAGAAGCTGTCGCAACCAGATAACTTCTTGGCTGGGGTGTGCCACTGCCTCTGTACTCTGCCTCTGTCGAGGAAAGTGTCACAGAGGCTTGTTTCCTACTCACCAAGCAAGAATAGGTACCCACTGGTAGATTTTTGGTCCGAATGGTCTCCAACCCAATCTGCGGCCATGTACCCTATCAGGTCTGACACGGAAGTTGCTGGAAGCCGTAGCTTCCAGCCATGCACAGTCCCTTTCAGGTACCATAAGACCCTATTCACTGCGTTCCAATCCCTTTGGGTGGGGGCTGAGACTTGTCTATACAGTATACCTATTGCCACTGCAATGTCAGACCTTGTGATTGTGGCAATGTACAAGAGCTTTCCTATCGCCTTTCTGTATTGCTTATTGTCTGGTAGCAATAAGCTCGGTTCTTTGATCTCCTTTGGGTAGCTGGTTTCCATAGGGTATTTGCTGCCTTCGCACCCCCCATGCTGAAACTTTCTATCATCTCTTCTATTGCTGTCTTTGGTTCAGAAGATAGCTTCCGTCATCTTCTCTTTCAATTTGTATTCTCAGGTAGTGCGTTATGTTACCCAGGTCCTTAGTTTCAAAGTCCTGATTTAGAGCTTTCATTGTTTAGCACTCATCCCGTTCTTGCTCAAAGCATACGATAAGGTCATCGACATAAATTAATACAAAGAGCCACCTGCCCCTTAGTCTCTGTGTATAAGCAGGGATCTGCTTTGCTCCTGGTAAAATGTTCCCTCATGAGCACCTTGTTTATTTTAGTGTTCCACGCTCTGGCGGCCTGCTTAAGCCCATATATACTTTTGTGCAGTTTGCATACAAGATCCGGCCTTTCAACGTCTGCAAACCCCGGTGGTTGGTCCACGTAAATATCTTCCTTCAACTCACCATTTAGGAATGTTGTTTTCACGTCCATATGCTTGATTTGCATTCCTCTTCTGGCAGCTATACTTAACAATGTTCTGATTCTAGTGTGCTTAACTACAGGTGCAAATGTTTCATCGTAGTCTTCTCCGTACCTCTGGGAGTATCCTTTCGTGACAAGTCAGACCTTCTACCATTTAATACTTCCCTGCGTATTATACTTTATTTTAAATGTCCATTTACAACCTATAGCTTTTCTCTCTGCAGGCAGTGGAGTAAGTATCCACGTCGCGTTGTCCTGCATGGACTTTACTTCTTCAGCCGCTCTTACCCATTTTTCTGCTTCCCCTTCTGACATCTGCAAGATGTCCTCCCAGGATGCTGGCTCTGACAATTTACTGGTGCTGACTTTGTAGGACAGATGAGT
>QEPC01001656.1:177047-189309 GCA_003113815.1 Sphenodon punctatus | reverse complement strand
GAGCAGCTCAGCCTTTTTGTCCCTTCGGGGACCCACCCCCAGCGGAGTGGATCCCCGAAGGGAGAACAACAACAGTGACAGCTACAGCAGCCTCTGCAGCAGCTCAGAGGCTGCTGTAACCGTCATAAGTGAGGCGGTTTTGTTTTTGTTTTTTTAATACAAGCAGTGGTGGTGGCCCCCGTGGTGCTTGGGGGGGCAGTGCTCCAAATGCCCTGCGTGGGGAGCCACCACTGTTGAGATCCACAGAACCTCACAGTAGTCAAGACAGGATGATTGCTTAACTGTAGTTGCCACCTTCACACTGATAAGTTGTGACACCAACACTTACTTTGAAAGACAAACTGAATAGGCAGTATTGTTTTTTGAACATTTAGCAATTAACAAATTTCACAAATTCACAAGTTTAAAACAAATAAGATCAATAACATAAAAACAGAAAATAAAATAAAATATACACATCAACAGTTCAGCAGAGCTGCTCTACGACACGAGGCTAACAAAGCAGAAACTTAAGTATGTACTCCTGATTCTTCCTACTCCCAAGTAACATTGGTTTAGCACTCTGTCCATGTGAACACTTTAGGAGCAAAACCCAAATAAGGTGCAACTACATCAGATTAACTGTTCATCAGAACGTGGCCATAACAAGATAAACAATGGTAACAAACTGTTCAGAGTGAAAGGGTATTTGCAGGAAGCAAGATACCCTAGAAGTGCCCATCTCCCAAGGCTTGATTTATCAGGAGCTAGCCTTCACCCTAGGGCAATTATTCCCATACAAAACTTGGCCAATGGCATCTGGGGAGATAGCACTGCCCTTGAGTCATTTGAAAAGGCTCAAAAAGGTAGCTTGCCCTGGGGTGCTTCTTGCTGAAAGATGGTTGTAGTTATGGGAAACACTGAGCAAAGACAATTCAGTAATGCATTACCAGAACAGACTGCCTGGCCTTCAGAGGCATCTCTCATATTTTATTTAATAGGCTGCAGTTGTTGCTCAAGAATTCAAAACATTTTTCAAGTTGAAATAAGACTTTGGACCTCGCTCAACAGGTGTGCAGCTTTCACCTACACTTCAGTTTTGACAAACAAACATTTATCAACCAAGCTCCACAACAGTACTCTACATCCACAAGGGTCTTCAAAGGCGGCAAGTGGTTAGAGATGTGGAAGGTACAAGTGAACAGGCATTTTTTTTTTCTTTCCTTATGTAGGTGGAGGCTTGTCATCACCTCCATTTAATAGGCACACTGTACCTCAAATTTCACAGTCTAATTAAAAATATATAGATTTTGTTCCATAAGCACCAAAATCTAGGGGTCATCTTGGTTTACTACTGGAATGTTGGAAAAACTTCAAACTAAACATTAACATTGAAGTTGAATGGTTTTGCCATGAAAACAAATGAACCTTTTATTTTCAAAGCACTTTACAACAAGACAGCAGATGCTGCTGCTAGGCAACATGTTTCCTGAGCTACTGCAAACAAACAAATCAACAACTATTCATCATGCAAATCTCAGTACTGCATTTTGAGTTCTACCTGAAGTTTGTTAACTTGGAGATTCATCACCCTTGTCCTGCAGAAAACCCCATGTGAGAAAACATTTCCTAACGTTGTATGAGAGAAATACCAGAGACTGAACCTTCACTTATTGAGGCAGACGTAAGAGAATGCCCCCAAATTCCACAACAGTACTGGATTGAGCATCAAGACTGCTCCATTGGATTGTGGCTTCAGGCCACGGCCATACCCAGAGCACCTCAGGAAGTTAACAGTCCCTAAGTAAAAGGTTTTCGCTTCCTACCACGAGATCAGTAGGGCTTCGAACAGCAATGTAACCCTACGTCCATTCAAATGCATTCCCTACATTAAGCCCACTTGCAGTTACCTGGACGAACAAAACACTGCACTCGTTTAGTTCCTATGCTTTTGGAGATTTTTAAGCTCTCACTTGTATTTGGATGACACATGCCTTCCAAGAGACCCTTTTACAGATACTTCAGTCAGGGCATCAACTTTACTCTGGTTCCAAGTAAGGGGAGCAGAGGGAAATGGGTAGATTTTTACCATGGTTCAGCAGTCCAAGGGGCCTACAAACCCATCGGCATACACAAAATTCATACTAAGTTGTGGATATTAGAGTTCGTTTATAATCTTATTTCAGCAAGTACCTATGAATCTATGGCATCCAGATGCATTTTAAATAGTCTGTTCTGCTCCTGGAAAAGAATGAACTGCCACTACTTAACTTACCATTGAATAACTAGTTTCAGTAAGACATGCACAGCCCTACCAGTTTCCTTTGGACAATGATTAGTTGTGGTAAACTGGTACACAAAGGCTACATACAGGTGATCTACTGTAGCACAGGAATATGCAAGTCATCTTATGTCTGAACTCTGAACTCACAAGAAAAACAGACTTATAAGTAATGTGATTTGGCCCGGGACAGCTGTTCCTGTAACCCTGTCGGATGACAGGGGTCAAACTAGGGATGCTATTTGTACAGAGGGAAGTCTTCCTCTGGTCAATGTACTACCCAATAAAAGCTGACAACATCCCATCCCAGGTAGGGAGGCTGATGCGATGAGGCTCTCCTTGTTTTCCTGGAATATAGCTGGATGGAGAACACTTCTCTCTGCAGAAATTCTTAATCTGTTTGAGAGTTACAATATTTTTTGCTTGCAGGAAACCTGGTTGTTAAACCTTAACTCCCTCTCGCTCCCTGGTTTTCAAGTCTGGGATGCGCCGCCTGTTACTAAATTGGGAAAGTATGGGCGTCCCTCTGGTGGCCTACTCGTTTTATCTAAAATGTCCCTAGATCTGCTAGGTATTAAGATCAAGAATTCCCCCAAGAACCCGCTGGCAGTTAGGTTTGCCTGGGGAAGTGGTGAAGGAATTATTCTCATTAATATTTACATTCCTCCATCTGATAATATAGTTGACCGTATTCCTTTTTGGTCACAACTTGAGGATCTTATTGAGTCTCTGGAAGAGCTACACCCTCATACCCAGATGGTTCTTGCTGGTGATTTTAATGCCAGAATAGGTAATGAACTTCTGAACAGGCTGGAGCTATTGGCATAGATGAGGATGAAGATTTTTTCTTTCCCCCTAGTATATCTAGAGACTTGGTCATAAGTGCCCATGGCCTTTGGCTCTTGCAGTTTCTGTATAAGGGTAGATGGAAATTTCTAAATGGTTGCTTCCCTACAGACTCATGTGGCAGCTTTACATTTATTGCTAAATCAAGATTCAGTGTAATAGATTTTTTTTGTGTCCCGGATAAGTTCTTCAAATATTTTGATGGCTTTGAAGTTCTCATGGTAGGCGACAGTGACCACCAGCCAATTGTTTCCTATTTTTCTCCATTATGTGAATATATTAAATCTAGAGATGCCAACCTTAATCTGGCTGATATAAACTTTAATGATTATGTTTGTGTAAAATGGAATTTGAGAACAGCTAGTTTAACAAATAAATTGCTGGATTCTGATGAAATAGGTCTGTTTAAGAATGTCTTAACAGTAGTTCACCTTAAGAGCCCAGGGGAAATAGTTGAAGAATTCTCCTGCCTGATTGAACTTCTCAAAAGTTAATTGAAGATCTGGACAAAGGCAGAAATCAAAATTGTATCCACTTTTCTAAAAATCCCTGGTACGATCAGAAATGTCTTGCTGCAAAGAAAGCTGTATGTAGGGCTGCTAGACAGGTTAGAATTTTCAAAGCCAGGTCAGTCATTTTTTGTTATGATAAGCAAAAGAAAATCTAGAGATCTTCTTAGACATAAAAAACTTATTTATCAAAGATCTTTATGGCCCACCCTGGCAGATGCGATTCTTGCTCATAATCAATCTAAGTTCTGGCATCTGGTTAATAATGGACTGCGCTCTTTTTCAATACACCCAAATATAGCAGCAGCTGTCTGGCAATCTCATTTTTCAGAGATTTTTAACCAGATGCCTGACACACCAGTCTTGAATTTTACTACCTTAAATGACCTCCCACAGTGGCCTTCAGTGAACCCTACAGAAATTAGAAGGCTCTTGGAATTCCTGACGCTGTTTTATTGAACAAAACTGATTGGTGGCTTCTTATCATTTGTACTTTGATGCCATAAATTCTTGTGGATTAGTCCCAGATGGATGGAACATCAGTATAATCATCCCAATCTTTAAAAAGGGAGATAGAGAGCTTCCGTAAAACTATAGACCTATCAGTCTGATCAACGTGTTAGCAAAACGATATGCCCGTTTCCTACTGACCAAATTAGAGGACTGGGCAAATGAGGCCAGCTACTTCCCAGATGAACAGGCTGGTTTTCATGCCAGGCATTCCACTTTGGATCACTGTTTTACCTTGTCCCACTTGATTGACAAGTATGTTAGGCTCAGAAGGGGGGGGAGCTATTTCTGTCTTTCGTAGACCTTAGGTCAGCTTTTGATCTTATAGACAGAAATATTTTATGGGCTAAACTCCTTAGTACCAATATGGACGGGAGATTGATCTCTCTTGTACACTGTCTCTATTCCAACACCTTATTGAGAATCCATCTTACCCCAAGAGGGCATTTATCTGATTCCGTACCTGTTACAAATGGGGTGAAGCAGGGTTGTGTCCTGGCTCTGTTCCTTTTTAATTTTTTAATCAATGGAATTGTTACGGAGCTTGTCAGTGACTCATTTTACCCTGTTATAATACAAAACAGACGCCTCTCAATTCTGCTTTATGCAGACGATATGGCTCTCGTGTCCAACGCCAGATTGGGTCTAAAGAGACTCCTTGGAGCTTTAGGGTCTTTTTGTAAGATCAATCACCTTAAAATAAACTATTAGAAAACCAAAGTGCTTGTAGTGCCCAAGAGTTTCCGCAAATTTAATTGGGTGCTCGATAATGTTAGCCTTGAACAAGTTAAATCATACCGCTATTTAGGACTGACTTTTTCTGCCACTGGTTCTTGGGCAAAGCACGCAGAGTTCATTAAACTTAAGATGGATCAATCTATTGGGGGGCTTCTTAAATTCTGGAGAACAAATGGTGGGAAATTAATTGCTCCTGCCTTGAAACTGCTAGACTTGAAGGCTAGTCCACAAGCTCTATATGGCGCCAAAATTTGGGGCCCTTTTTTCAGGAACATCTTGGAGTTTTTCCAAGATTGCTTCCTTAGGGCAATTCTCTCCGTATCAAAGAGTACCCCAGCCTGTCTCATGAGACTGGAAACTGGTGCCTTCTTGGTAGTGGTGTTGTGAATTGAGAGGTAGCGGGATCGATGCCTGCATTCTCCACCACTGTTGTGAATTGAAAGGGGTTCAGCTGCTTTTCTGCAGCCTGGTGAAGCAGGTCCCTTCCAATTCCAGGATCAAGTGAAAATACTACTGTGTTTTGAGAGGGAGGAGAATTACTCCTTTTTGTTTCTGTTTTTTTTTTTTTTATATAAATATTTTTATTGGTTTTTTAATTTTTTTAACTTGATTGTCAAATAGCCTTGCTTACATTGTAAACTGATAAACTTTAAAGGACCTAAGTTACAGCAACGGTCCAAAATATTGTCACAAGGATATATAATCCAAATTTACAAACGTCCCCCCCACCCCCCCTCCCTCCCCTGTCCTTTTTGTTTCTAATAATGACTCTTGTTCAGTCTAATAGGCATTTATTCAATAGTAACAACACAATTAATATACCAATTATTAAAAGGAACACTTGCACTTTAACATATAATCCCTCACCTACTCGGACTACTTCAAATACATACAAAGCATATATTCTTAAGTGATCAGAGGTCAATGGTCTGGTTCCAGAAGAAGGGCGGACAGGGGGCCCACACGAAGTCGAGAGAGAGAGCCTAGCTGTAGAGTAAGTTGTAGGACTTCCTAGGGAGAAGTCCCAGAGAGGGCCAATCACCGAGCTAGCCGGCGCCCTGATAAGGGCTAGTGGACACGTACCATGAAAGGCAAAGAACTGATCCCGAGACTGGCCTTATATACAGTTTTCCTTACTACTTATTCATGTCAAGGGGCTGTTTGCCCTGGACTCCAGAATATTCCCCTTATGGCTATCCATGATTGGGGTCCTTCTGCTTAGTCATTGGTTTGGGGTTTGCCCTGCCCGATAGAGTCCTGCCCATCCCTCCCTCTGGAGGGAAGGCTGGACTCCCTGGCCCTAGGTTGCCCACACCCCCCTTAGAGGCGTCTGATTGTCTGATCAAGCCATCTCTTTTTCTATCTTGTAATGTTAGTTCTGTTATCAACTGCTGACCTTCCTCTGTTCCCAGTGTCCCTGTGAGTTATAAACTATTCAGTTTTGCTTTGGAACACGAAGTTTCTGCTTTCTCTCAGGCATCATTTGACAGGGATATTGCCTCCTTCACACCAGTTTGCATACCATTCTGTGATTTACTTCCTCTGACCATTTGACCACCTTACTCCTAACACATTCTATTCCTCTAAATCAATGAATATACTAAATGTCTTACTTAACTTATAGCACTCTACATAATCTTAAATGAGGGCCACAATGGCCTATACAGAAGTTTCATTTAGTTACAATATCACATAATTATAAATCCAGTATGTACTTTGGTTACATTTCAACAAAAAATGAGTTACAATAGCATTCAATGTCTGCTCTGGCATATTTGTGTCAAAAGAAAGCACTTCTGCTTTGGTTACATTGTAGCAAGGAAATCAGCATTTCTTGTTAGGCCTGTGCCATTTCACAACAGTGGCAAAATTAGATTTGGCCCAGGTTTCATACTGGCTGAGGTTGCGAGGCATGTTGGAAGATAGGTTACCCTATCTTTGCTTCACGGAATTCAACTCTCCAACGCTCATGTCCCAGTGGTATAAGAAATTGATTTTTCTTTTACAAACGGTGGTGCAATCCATGGAAGCATTGTTACCTTTCCCTAATTTTAAGATCAAACTCCTGATTTCTAGGCAACTGACAGACTTGGCGACTGCAGAAGATATGAGAAAGAATGGAACGGATTTTAAACTGGCAATCAATCAGCTTTTTAAAAAGACTCCTGGAGGGTGCTTTACTTGACGGTTTTAGACAACTTGGCTCTGAGAAGAGCGTTAACTCTCCTCAGATTCAATCTTGTCCCCTCAAGGGTGCTGACCGGGAGACGAAACAGGACTCCATATCCCCTCAGACTGTGCAGCTATTCAATGGTTCAAACTGCTTCATCTATTATTTTCCTGTCCGTATACAGATGTGTACCGATAGAAATTCTTGTCTTCTGTGCTTGAAAATAAGATTAATTGGTCACCTCAACAGTTATTAATCTTTTTGACTTCGGCCACAGATTCCGACTCTATACATAATCTTGCCTGAATGGCATTAGCCTTGATTAAAAGGAATCAAAATCCCCCGCAGGTCTAGGGGTGGACTTTGTTGCTGGAGATTCCCCACTATCTCTCTATTTTTTTATGTATATTATTTATTCACTGATTGATTCACTGGCTATTGATTTAACATTTAATGGTTTGTGATTTTCTTTATCATTTTTATTATGGATCTCTTGAGAGTTCCTAAGCTCCTTTTGTATGTCCTTGGTCTCGACCTACGGTCACGACTTAATAAAATAATAATAATTATTATTATTATGAATGTGATTTGGCAGTAACAAAGGCAAAAGTAAAAATCAAAGTAGTGAGGCCCATCTGTGCATGTTCAGAAACTTTAAATTGTCTGCCCACGTAGGATGGGTTGGAGGCTGTTATGAGTTTGCCCTGCACCCAGCAAAATATTGCTTGGGCCTGCCTTTACTGAGGCTTTTAAAGATAACACTAAATCCTAAAAGTGACAATTTGCTCAATGAAGTATACTATGGGAAGCAGCCATCCAAACCTCTCTACAATACATAAATAGGACACAGCCTTGGAGGAATTAGCACTAGAACCAAAGAGATCATTGGGTGTCTTTAGAAATAACGTCAACGGGTGTCCGAATGTGTGTTTTGACCTTGATATGAATACCGGTTTGGCTCAGTGGTCACCACATGGCACTGCTTAGACACACAGCCCATCTTGGGGCAAATTGGTGTTTTGTTCACCACCCAATCTCAGCACTCAATGCACTGCCACCTCATTCCCTGTGTTGTACCTTCTAAGACGCCACACAATATCATTAGACACAATGTTGGAGACGTAAACGCAAATTGTCCTTGTGATGCAATGGTGTTCACAACGTGTGTTCAACTAATGTTCAGCGGTTGGCCAAATTGGTGTTGGGATAGTTATGGTGCTTACACACAATGGCCAAACACATGCTTAGGGATTTTGACACCCAATCTTTGTTATGTCTAAAGGCACCCATTGTCTCTTCATTGTTTCGGCAATCTCCAATGGAGGCCCTGGCCCAAAGAACCTGTATCAATCGTGCAACAAGAATACTTTGGGGCACATTAGCTTTCTACGTTTTAACTGGGGCTGAATTGAGTAGAAGTAAAACTATTCCAGAGTATTTCCAAGTAGTGGTGTACTGGGCCCGAGTTTCTGGGAGCTACTCAGTAATACTGTTGAATACTCACTATACTCAATACTTGGCAAAAAACTCAGTAAAATACCAGGTGTTTTGCCAAATCCTGAAAGGGGCAGGGGCATCAAACTCACCGAAACAACTGGATGCACTGGTGGAGTCTAAATGGAGCCGGCTCACCGGCTGCCGCCAGTGAGGTCCTCCCAGCACTGTGACCCCGGTGAGGTGCCCCAGCGTTGCATGTCTCCCGGCTGCAGGCTGGGAAATCTGGCCATCATCTTTTCTCTTGAATCATGCTGGGAAATGTAGTCCAGCATGTTCCCAGAGAGCATTAGAACGCTGGCTCTCTGGGAACATGCTGGACTACATTTCCTAGCATGCTTCCAGATAAAAGATAGCAGCCAGATCTCCCATTCTGCAGCCGGGAAATGTGCAGCATTGGAGCACCTCACTGGGGACACAGTGCTGGAGGGTGGGGACCTCACCGGCAGCAGCAAGCAACAAGCCAGATCCACCCCGACTCCATTGGCATGTCCCGTCCTCTTGTTGAGTTTGATGCCCCTGCTCACCATGCCTGAGTACTACATTATAGCCCTTCTTTTAACTTGCCCTGAGGAAGCAAATTTTAATTGCATAACCATGGCCCTGTACATTCACAGGCAAATGTGCAGATCAAATTAAAGCAAAGCAAAGTATTAGGATAGGTAACTGGCACTGCTGGTAGATAATATTATGATTGAGCTCTATCCTGTGATCAAAATAGTGTTCAAGTCGCTGGGATACACATAACGTGGATTTACATTTCCACTAGAGTTTGACAAGTTTGCATGTTTTCGTTAACACTGCTCTAGCTTCTCTTGATTAGCCAATGGTTGAAGCTGGATAGGTTAAGCCTGAAGAGGCCATGGTTGAGGCCATGGAAAGGCTTCAAGCTCACCATTAATTTGTTTTGGACCTCAAATACTGTAAAGTATTCACTGCAGTTAATGCAGCACATTTTCTGCATTTCAATAGTCTGAACGAGGAACCAGGCTCTAACATCAAGTCTCTTCTATCCCCAGAATATATTCAGCTCAACATCAGCCTGTTTAGACTAGACAACATGCAGGTGGCAACTAGAGGGTGATAATTTATTCATCTGACTGTTACAGAGATAAATACAAAAAACAGTTAGATTAATAAATTATCATCCTATATGAAGGATATGGGAAGCCTCACATGGCCATATCTACAGCTATCGCAGTTTCAAGGACTACACAGATCAGCATTATGGTCTTCCCTAGTCAACTACAATACGGACACTGTCCCCACAGGACAAGATTTGACATTCGGTAGCCTCACCACACCAATGGAGAGAGAGACTACTAAGCACAGTTAATTCCATCAGCCTATGCAGAGGTCTATCAGGATCAGACACACTAAGAATCTCACTACCCCCACCCCCAGCTTGCAGACAAAGTTACTCTTCCACATATTGTGAAACTTTATTGCTCTAACATCCTTTTGCCTTTTTGTTGAGAAAAGTCATTTTCCTTTCCTCATGCTTGAAGACTGTTACTCCAATGGCAACTGTGAGAAGTATCCATGCAATATTAGTAGAACAACAACAACAAAAAAAGATACATGTTTCAGTTGAGCACATCGCTCACTTACATAGGAGAAAAAGTAAATAAAACTATTGTAGGCCGCACAATTACACCCAAGATTTGGGAGTCATTTTTTCATTGAAAAGAACTTAGTCTGATTTTTTTCTAGAAATAATTTAAACGTCACATCATATGTGAAACCTTTTACAGGGATGCTCTTAGTGATGTGCATGTGAATTCAAGTCTTACTTGGCCTCTCTAAAAACAATTACTAGTGTTCACTGTTCAGTGAGGGGGAAAAAAAGAGGATTTCACCTCACAACAGTCTCTTTCAAGAATCCAGTCATAACAAGCTAATGTCAGTTGTATTATACGACAACTCTCCTAAAAGCACCCTGCATCTCATGATCTTCAAGCACTTTACCTAGATTAATCAAGAAAGTATTGCAAACATCCCTTTAGTCTGAACCTAGTAAGTCTACATATTTTACAGACAGGAAAGATGATGCAGCGATGTGGTTAAGTGACTTGCCCTTAACCCCTGTGTGTGTCATGTTTGACTGACTATAGCTACAGTAATTTAGCCAATATGCCACTTAAAATAAATCAGGCCAAAGAATCAGCTGGACTAACCTAACATTCTTGTACTTCAATTTCAATTGTTCCTTCTGGTTTATATATGCATCACAATAAATCCCTTCTGTTACAGGATGAAATTTTATTTCCCAGCAGGTATGAACATGACTCCACATTTCATGTTTCCTTACCTTTAAAACTCTGTTGACACTTTGTTTCCAAAGCTGTCTTCTTCCAGTCCTGAACATTGTGTTAACCAACGTAACTTACAAAGGGCATAGAAGTGAAGTTTCATGTGTAAAGTTGGACTGCAGCTCTGTTCTTCCTCCAGTTTTGTTTAGGGTTTTCTGTTGTTGCTTTTTTTAAATAACAGACCACTTCTTGCAGGACTAGCTGTACTCAAAATTTGCTTCAGTTTCCTGAAGGCAGAACTGGTTTATACATATATACAAAGCAAAGATTAGCCTTATCTATGCCAAGGCCACACAGCAACCCTCAGAATTCATGTCAAAAGCAAAGTCTCAATGTTGTTAAGGTAACGTTTGCACACAAAACGGAGCATGATTGATTCATAATTCAAACAGCCAGCAATTCAATGTCTCCTTTGCAACATGCCTTGTCTTGACTTCTGTTCAAACTCAGAACTCAGGTAAACAAATCTCTCAGACATTTGTCAGCCATGACCCATAGAGAAGAAACTTCCCCACAAATCTCAAGTCAATAAAATGGTGTTGGGCTATTAAAGAAGGGCCCCAAACCTGCTTTTCATAATTCCTAGACCTCCCTCACACACTCTCCCACCTCATCCTGTTCAAGCAAGTGATTAAGTCGACATTTATCTTAATTTCCCTTTCACATACAGTGTCAGACTCAGTCAAGTGCAGACTAACCACACAGGGTCCCATCACTGGGGAGCCCCCACCCCGATACAAAAGTCCGTGAATCAACAGGAAACAACAACATAAAGATGAGACGTAAGATACGGGCTCATTGGACCACAAATGCCAAGAACCTTGGCCCATACAGGGCCTGCACTGAGAGCGTGCATGGCACCATTTTGCACAGAGTCCAACTCCCCTAAGTCCAGCATTGTTCACATGGAAAATTTTAAGAATATTTTGAAACATGGTAGGACTTCTAAAATCTTTCAGTTAGGTTTAAGAGAAAACCAAGGAAAAGTGCAAAACAAAGCATTTATAAGGCTAACAAATGTTCAGTAGGTTAAACACTTGACTTCCCTATTGAGTACTAGCCTCCAGACCTTAAGCTTCCTACATGTTTGGCAGTTTTTAAGTTCACTTTTAGGGGAAGAAGCTGTAACAGCTGTAACTTACGTTATCCCAATACCTCCATTAAGAGATATTATGCAAGAAAAGGTAAATACAAAATAAGGAGAGATGGATCTAGTGTTTGGTTTGGGTGTAATTAATTATTTATTATTATTATTATTATTATTATAAGGTTTTATATAGCACCAACGATGTACCTGGTGCTTTACAGAGAATAAGATAGACACGGTCCCTGCCCGAGAGTTTACAATCTAAAGACAGGGGGAAGGGAGACAGGGAAGGGGAAACAGAGGGAGAGACAAGGGATGCAACAACCATGAGGATGC
>QEPC01001656.1:134190-162286 GCA_003113815.1 Sphenodon punctatus | reverse complement strand
ATTCCTGCAAATCTGCCCATCAGGAAGCTTTCCCCAGTTCCCACCAAGACAACTGGCAGCTGCAGACAAAGAAAGCAAGCTGGGCAGGGAACAGCATGGCTTTCTCCTCCTCCCCCAATCAGCATTGGATAGTTTGTTTCTCAAGATGTCTTCCGTTTCTTGGTGGGAATCCAATCGATTCTCATCTCGTTCTCATTTGCAAGAACCAGACGAGAGTTGTGATTTTTGTCAAGAAACCAAGAATCAGGTTTCAGTCCTAAAAGGGATGCAGCCTTCTCACCAGATGGAGTTGGTGAAAGGCATTGCTGGCCATGGCCGTGACCAGATGTTCCAGACTCAGCTCAGGATCCAGCAGCACCCCCAGACTGCAAACCTGAGTAACCATGGGAGGCTGACCACCACCCCACCCCCGCATAAATAATGCGAGTTCCAATCCCCCTCGAGTTGCAAGGCTCTTCATTTTTGTCTGGATTCAGCTTCAGTTAGCTCATCCATATCCAGTCCCTGATAGCAGCCAGGCAGCAGGACCCGTGTAGGATGAAAAAGATAAACAGACATGAGTTTGTTTCAGTTTGAGTTTAAACCCATGTTCGCACACAAAATACAGCAGAGAGGAAATTCTGCTATGAATCACCATTAGCTCCTAACTTATGAGCCTCTGACATAGCTTTCAATGTATTGCACTTATCAACCTCTGAGCGAGCAGAAAGGAAAGCATACAGCTTACTAAGACAAAGCTTTAGTAGTAAAGTAAGAGATGCTTTGCCTTAACTTTGCAAGAGCTGATTTTTAGCACCAACACAAGATTTGTTGTACTTCAAACCCTAGAGACTAGAGAGTAACATTGT
Source organism: Sphenodon punctatus (assembly GCA_003113815.1). Classification (NCBI taxonomy): domain Eukaryota; kingdom Metazoa; phylum Chordata; class Lepidosauria; order Sphenodontia; family Sphenodontidae; genus Sphenodon; species Sphenodon punctatus. Next base: position 161,438 of record QEPC01001656.1, on the reverse strand, counting down.
GATGAATGATCTCCGCTACCGATCATAGCATACACCATGAAGCATTATTATATGTGCTACATATTAAATTAATTGTATTTAGCTGTACTTATGTTCTAAACTGGCTTCAATATTCAGCATCTGAGTTAGCAAGATGCTCTTTTTAAAGCAAATAAGAAAAACCATCCGCTGTGTTATGTAACAATTGAAACTGCATCAGAATTCACTCAGCTTTAACAGGATGGAGTCTATATTGCTTAAACGGTGCTATGGAGTGGGAGGCATGGTTTCCTTTGAAGTAAAGGTGGATAAAGGCAGTGGTTAACTGCCATCAAGTGGCAGATACTGTGCAACACACCAGTAACACCTTTTTGTTAAAGTAGATTGTCTCCGTATGTAACAAAATGTTTTTCCCAGCACCTAACAGAATATGTACCAAACCCATAGTCAGTGACAAGATGGGCTATGGTTATTATCTAGGGCCATCTACTCCTGAAAAAAATTATTAACACTAAACTCAGAACATATGCCAGGGTCAGAAGTAAGTTTTGTGGCTTTTTAAAAAGGCATTTATTTAATTTTAAGCAAAGTAACTGGCTACCTCAACTCAAGGAATACTCTTTCAAAGTGCATTATTTCTAGCCAGTATTTACTATAAGTCAAATCCAGCCCATTCACACATTCTTCACAGAAGCTTCTTTTCTACAGCTAAGGAAGTTAAGCAGTTCTGCATCTAGTCTTGATTCTTTGCAACTTTAAAAGGAGGATGTAAAAACTATTTAGTAACCAGCTAGACTGTTGTTCAGTAACTTTCTCAATTAGGATGAAGATTCTCCTGGACATGTCACTGTAATAGCAAAAAAAACAAAAAACAACCCCGAAGTCTGCAGTTCAGTTTACTTGCTAATTCTTTTGAAATTAAAATCAAGAAATGCACCTAGGAACCAATGAAGCCCCTTTAATATCCACTGCAAAATGAATGATCATTAAAGATAATAAGGAGCAAGACCCAACTGATCAAGGTAAACACAAACCTTTACCTTGGGTAGGCACCAGCTGAACCGAAGACATGGAAGAATGTCTTAGTTGTCCCTATAGAGAACAAGTTTACTCATGCTTGATCTACCTGTGCTTCCAGCTCTTTGCTTATATCCAGGCTGTGTGTCACCTGTGTTCAGTGTCGGGGCTTAAAACAGAGCTGTAATCCCCTACAAAGTGGTTTGGAGTGTTCAGAGTTAATTTTTTCAATCCAACTTGAGAAATAGGAGACAGCACAAAAGCATGGAGCTCCCAAATACTTTCCTTGTATTATTACAATACTCTGATTTATCAGCTATATCAACTCTCGGGTGTTCTCGGGTGATAAAAGACGATTAGTGTATTCTGACAGGCGTTAATCCCCACAATTACAGAGCTGTGGTCATGACTGTGCAAGTTCCCACTCTTCCTATGGAACGTCGGAAAACAGCCTCAGACTGTAGCAGGAACAGGCACACCTGGAGTGAATACTGGCAGGATCAGGGCCCAGACAGTAACTCTCTCTCTTTAATTCTCCACACAGTCCATATATTGGGTGTTTTTACACACACACATTTCTCCTGGATGTTTGCTGTTACATCCTGAACTTTCTGTGTGTCTAAATCACTCATGCAGATCTTATACATCCGGATCTTTGAATTTCTGCGTAGAACTTCTCCCAGAACTTGTGTGTGTAAAAAGTTCTCCGGGTAAACTGCTTTGCTCCAGGCAGCTGTGGTCACTTGGTTTCCATGGCAGCCTGTCACATCTACAGCTGCGGCTACTTTAGGCTGCCTCAGGGCAGTGTTTGTGTGAAGAATGCATCCTGAGGCAGTCCTCAGGGTAGCGTGTGTGTGAGAAACGAATCCGGAACTTACTTGTGGACTTGTAAACCCAGAAGATTGAAAAATCTGGAACTTTAACATGTGTAAAAATGCCCTGACAGATATAGTTCTCCGAGCTGCATTGCAGGAGGGGGCGGGATACAAATCTATAAAATAAATAAATAAATAAATAAATTACCTTCTCAATGGGCATTTTTACACACATGTTAAAGTTTTGGATTTGTCAATCTTCTGGGTTTACAAGTCCACAAGTAAGTTCCAGATTCATTTCTCTCACACACACGTTACCCTGAGGCAGTTCCTGGATGCATTCTTCACACAAACACTGCCCTGAGGCAGCCTAAGTAGCCACAGCTGTAGATGTGATGGGCTGCCATGGAAACCACAGCTGCCTGGAGCAAAGCAGTTTACCAGGAGAACTTTTTACACACAAAAGTTCGGGGAGAAGTTCTACGTAGAAGTTCAAAGATCCAGATGTTTAAGATCTGCATGAGTGATCCAGACACAAAGTTCAGGATGTAACAGCAAACATCCAGAAGAAATGTGTGTGTAAAAACACCCTGTGTAGTCCCACTATAGGTTTGGTGCCATATAGTGGCCAACTCTGAGAATAGCAATCAAATTTAATATTGAAGCCCTTCGTGCCTCTACAACATCACCCGTCCCTTGCCTTCCTCCCTGCCTATAAATGAGCGCTTGACCTAGTCTCCCCAGTTCTTTTCTTTCCACCTTCAGTGGACTTGGAATAGCAAGAACTGATTATAGCCCTCGCTAAGGGCTTCCAGAAGTGTACCAACTGCAAGGCTAGAATCCCTGAAACAGACTCGCATCCACAGTGCTTACTCTGCTTGGGGTAGAAGCACATTACCGGTGCCTGTATTGTGTGCCACAGCTTTAAACTGCGAGCTGGAAAGGAGAGAGCTCGGTGCCCGAGTTTCTCACAGAAAAGGTCAAGGCTGGGTGCAGATACTGCCTGTCAACAAAGGCACACTCTGAGCGGGCCCCACCCTTCTCCTGCTCTGGCCAGTGCCCACAGGGAGGTGCCATCAGTTTCAGGTACATGCGCCTCCATGGTGTCGTCTACACCCAAGTCCTCTCAGACTCCTGTGAAACCGAGGACACCTTACTCCTCCTCAGGGAGGTCTTATCCGTTCCCTTACCTGGAACTCCTCATAGACATGGGTCCCCGTAAACTGACAGGTCTCTAAAAAGGAAAGTTAAAAAGGGAAAGGGACCTTTGACACACACCATCTCGATACCCTCCGTGAGGAGTGCGTCACTGAAACAGGTTTTGGGACTGCCAAATTCCCTTCCCTCTAGAGAGGTGCTGCTGGACGAGGTATGCGAGGTGCTGGCCCTGCTAGAACACTTCCTGTCACCGCTGATATGTAAAATTCATGCTACAGGTACTCTACCAGTTGACCCCATCATGTGATGGTGCTGAGAACCTTGTAACAGTGCCCGACTCCCAGAGGCTAGGTGCTCATAGGATCCACACCCAGAACTGGGTTCCAGACATATGAGGTATTGACAATCTGTGCCAACCACCAACAGGATATATACAAAGTCCTATACAGAGTTCTTCTAGCCAGGCAACACCTCTGGCTAGGCTTGGGGTTCAGCCAAGAACATCCCTCTGTTCTCAATATCCAAAGTCTTTCCCCAAGTCCTTAATCACAGCCCAGCAGGGACAGGTGGCCAAACAACCCTCTTTGCTGGCTTCACGCACCTTGTCCTCCGGAAGCTCCTGGGAAACAGCAATCCAGACTTTTGTGCCCCCGGCGCCCGTCCCAGATTACAACCAACCCAAAAGGGATTTCCTTAGACCAGCCAAAAGTCAAACCTTAGAGGTTACAGCCAGCGCACGTCCCCTAATCCACCACCATCCCAAAAGTGGTTTTAAGTGAGGGTGTCTGTAGCAGGACAGCTTGTTGCCAGTCCTGCATTGTGTGCCGCTGCTGGGAAGCAGCTGGCAAAAGTCCTGCTGTGCCTTTAAGCGGTGAGAAGCCGCTAGGCACACTATATCCAGGTGGATTAGAGAATGTATTCTAAAGTGTCATCACATTTCTGGGTTATCACCACCCTCAGGGGTCAGAGCTCATTCTACAAGAGTCATGGTGTCTTTAGCAGCTCCTCGTCATATTCCACTGGATGATATATTTAAAGCTGCGACTTGGAGCTCTACTTCTATGTTTATTCAGTTTTATTATGTTTATTAAGCCTTACATCCTCAATCCTAAACAGCTCTAACCAACCCCTATCCCGCCTCCCAAATACTTTGCCAGAGAGAAAGATCTTACATCACCTCCAGAATATCCATAGGCTCGGACTCTTATTACACCTCCAGGGGAAGAGAGTTCCACAACACTGTGAGTCCCCCAGCCCCTCCAGATTGTAAGCCCTAGAGCAGGGACCGTGTCTATTCAATTACTTTGTAAAGCGCCAGGTACATTGCTGGCGCTATATAAATGTTTGCTAATAATAACAACAACAACAACAACAACACTGGGGCAACAACTGCAAACACCCCTGCATGTTCCCTCATCATATGTGCAAGACTGATGGATGGTACCCACAAGAGGGCACCCCCAGCCAACTGCAAGGACCATAAAAGAGCATGACTGGAGAGGCAGTCTTTCAGATGTGTTAGGGCTTTAAATGCCAAAACCAGCACCTTCAGTCGTGCCCAGAAAGTTATTGACTGCTCGCTCGCTCGCACGCACGCACGCACCCACCCACCCCAAAGGAGCTGGGCTACCATGTTCTACACCAGCTGCAGCATCTGAACTTTCATCAAGGGCAGCCGCACATAGAGTACATTGCAGTAATCTAGTCTTGAGGCTATGAAGGCATGGATGATGGTGGCCAGATTTGAATTGGAAAGAAAAGAACACAACCTCCTCACCAGACCGAGTTGGTAAAAAGCACTCTAGGTCACCACCTACAACAACATGATGCTCCAGGCACACAGCAAGGAATGTAGAAGCACTCCAAGACTGCAAACCTAAGTGATACGTGGAGGCCGGACACACACACCCCCAATCCCTCCCAAGTCACATGGCCAGCTAACCATCACCACGTCAGTCTTGTCTGGAATCAGCTTGCCCTCATCCCTAGTCTCCAACAAGCTAGGCACTGGGTAAGCACAGAGACAGAACCGGGGTTGTACAAAAAAGAAAGGTAGAGCTGGGTGTCATCAGCATACTGATGGCACTTCACTCCAAGCCTCCAAATGACCTCACCCAGCGGCCTCGGATACACGTTGAACAAGAGAGGAGACAAGATGGAATCCTGCGGGACTCCAAAGGGAAGGTCCTGAGGGGATGATGAGCAATCTTCCATCACCACCCACTGGGAACTCCCCAACAGGAATGAACAGAACCATTCAAGAGCAGTCCTGCGCACCCCCACTAAATCTCACAGCTATGTCAACACCTGATGATCAACTGTATCCAAGGCCACTGAAAGATCTAGCAAGATCAACAGCATGTTGGATTTCTTCTATCCATCTCCAGGCATAGGATCAATCAAGGCCACAAGCATAGTCTCCTTACTATACCCAGAACAAAAGCCTGTCTGAAATGGGTCCAGGAATCAGATAGCATTGAAATGAGCCTGAAACTGCCAGGTAACCACCTGTTTAATGACTTTCCCTAAAAGGGAGAAGTTAGAGACAGATCAATAGCTGGCCATGGAGTCAACGTCCAAAGATGGTTTCTTGAGCAGGGGACAAACAACTGTAGTTTCAAGGATATCCGACAGCCTACCCTCCCAAAGGGAGGCATTGGCAACCCAGCCAGCAAACGGCCCTAGTTTCTCCCAGTTGGCTTTCACCAGCCAAGATGGGCAAGGATCTAATCACAACTGGTTGCCCACATCATTCCAAGCACATCCTCTGCATCAGTGGGTGACACCAATTGAAACAGACCCAAATAAACAGGACAAGGCTGACCCAAACAAACAGGACAACCTTAGACTCCAACTCTGCAGTCAAAGTAGCAGCATCCAAATCATGGTGAATACTAGCGATTTTGTCTGCAAAATAATTAACGTCATGACAGCAGGCAATAAATTATTCTAGTTCCCGGAAGAGACAACCCAAATTAACCAGGCCATTCACTGCCCACAATAGCTTAATTGGACACGGCTTTGCAGAGGCAATAGTGGAGAGAAAAAAGCTCTCTCCACCGCCATGGCATGTGCCTTCAAAAATGATCTATGCTGCAATCATGAGTCAGGCACAACCTGGGATCTAACCAGCTACCCTCCCACTTCAACCACCTCAAGCCCCCCCAGGAAATCTAAAGTGTCACAGCGGTGGCAGCAGACACCTGGGTGCACTGTTTAGCTTACACTGCTTGTCTGAACTCTACCAGAGTGGAGTATTTACTCTGATTTAATTAAATCAAAGTAGTTATTTTGGTTTAAGTCTGTGATAGGAATGTGAATGGTGAAACACTGCAAGCTTTCAGGCCACATAGTGCCCTTCCTCACACATGTGTCACGGAGGGGGACAGCGTATCAGGGGAACAAGGATGGGGATGGCCCTGCCCCCCGAGACAGAGACGGGGAGGAAACCCGGAGGGGAGAGAAGCTTAGAGATAGAAGACCTCTCAGTATGTCTTGTAGACCCACAGTCTACTCTCCCCATGCAGCCAGGGAACCCAGCATCAGAGAGGATCTAATTCATCATTGAGATCAGAAGGAAGAAGATAGATCCTGCACCAAAAGGGAAAGGGAGGACGGTGCATCCAAGGCTAAAGAAGAACAGAGAGTACAGAAGTTGCCTGGACACACTACTCTTTAGTACATAACAAGAGGGGTTCAAGCACAGGGCTAAGAGGGGAGCAGGAAACAGGCAGACCACCAGGGCACAGAACACACAATATGCAACAAGAAGGGATTCCGCACAAGGCTACGAAGGGAACAGGGAGTAGGGGAAGCGGGAGCGAACCAGGACATTCAAGACACCACACACAGCACAGGGATCACGCACAGAAACTAAGGGGGGGGGGAGTAGGGGAAGAGGGATCGAACTAGGACACACAAGACACCATGCACAATACAAGGATCACCCACAGAGACCAAGGAGGGAGTAGGGGCAGCGGGAGCGAACCAGGACACTCAAGGCGCCATACACAGCACAGGAACTAAGGGAGGAGTAAGGGAAGAGGGAACGAGCTAGGACAGGCAAGACACCATACACAACACAAGGATCACGTACAGGGATTTAAGGAGGGAATGGGGCGGGGGGAGCAACTAGGACACACAAGATACCACACACAGCAAGGAAATCCCTGCGACCGCTGCAGAGATTGAGGTACACTGTACCATACACCCAGGACAGGTTCCTAACTGAAGAAGAGGCATTGCTCCACCAGCTTCCTGAGGCCACACCAGAGTTTAAATATCATTTGTGGCCAGTCAGAAAGCTGGGAGGCCGGACTGGGGTAACAAGCCCCAGCTGGGGGAGGGCGGGGCAATGCAAGAGACAGAGACAATATAGAAAGGAGGAATACAGAGAGGAAGAAGGTCCACCAGGTGGCGCAGGCCCCAAAGGTGCTGCTCCCATATCCCAAGGACATGGGTTTGCGCCTGGGACCTGACAACATGAAACAAACCAGATTAAAGAATACCTGTATTTTAATCACTTTTATGCAGCTAACGTCAAATGATCACTTATGCCACAAGGTGGTGCTGAAGGCTCAGTTCTCCTGCTGCAGAAAAGGGTTCCTCAGAACACCAGGATATTAACAACTGTACAATTATAGCTCAGACAGAAGACCAAGTTTTAAAGTGCTGGTGGCATGGAAGGGCTCTGAGCCCATGCACCAGGTACCTAAATGTATCATGAACAAAAGCACTGGTTCTACTGAGGTGCTCACTTCTCCTAGAATGACCACTCACATACCTCCTGTCCTTCTCTTGAAAGGGAACGTGTAAAACAGCTTGTTAAGATAGGCCTGGGAATTAAAATTCATAAATCTATTTGATGCCAAAACCAATGGATTAAATAGAACGCTGGGCTTCATGAGCCACTATGGGTGTAAACAGACAGATGGCAGATCTGGGGATGCCCCTGTCATCCCCTTCCCCTGTCATCCCCCGGTTGAAAGGTCTGTCTCTAAAGGGCACCTGCCAGATGTGCAAATGGCCAAACATGGCACTGCTGTCCAGCTGTTGGTGGGACCAATGGTGCAGTTCCACGTCCTTGTGGGCACCAGCCTAGAGCATGGAATGAATGCCCACAACTCTATGCTGCAGGGGCGGGGGCCTTGCAGGTGGACCACAGCCAGAGAACACCACCAATCCTTCTGATGTGGACCCAGGCGGAGCTGGTAAGTGGCAGCCATGGGGATGGGCCCCCAGAGCAGCTCCAGACAATGGCAGGTTCCCTGTCCATCTGAAGACACCCTATGTTCGTGCAATAGACAGTTTGTCCTTTTCACTCACCTACCTTCTATGCGCCCTACATTTTTTTTTAATACTTTAGTATGCAAGCACTCCCCTACTTGGAATTCTTTCCTATAGTCCCCATCATGCATAGGGCATGCTTACCCAGCCTGCAGTTGTGTGTTTAGCATTTGATTCTTGCTTCCCCGCCACATTTTATTTCAAGGCTTTATATTTCTTCCCCTCCCACAATGCCCCCCTCAAGTGATTGCACTGGTGTAGCTATAATAGCAACAGGTGGTGCAGCTGCACTGGGGCCTACAAGTCTGGGGGCTCCACACTTTCTGATGCAGAACTACCATCTATCCTTCCCCCACCCCCATCTTATATCAGCCAGCTCAAGGTGGATCTGATGAACCTGGCTAGAATTCCAGCTGTAGTGGAGGCAGGGCCCTGGGCACCACAGGAGAAGAGCATGGGGGAAGCATGAGAAGCTAGAATCCCCCTGCCCAGGAGAAGCAGCAGAATCATGCAGCTATTCTGAGCAAGAAATGCAGGAACCCTGTTGCTCTCTGCAGAGGCCTCAGGAACAGCTGCCTGCTTGGACACACACAGAACAGTCTCTTGGGTGTGGCAACAGCACCCCAGACAAACAAGGGGGATGGGGGTCAGCTCCAGCATCAGCAGCATGACAGTGGTGGCATTAGACTGGAGCGGATCTCCCCCACCCTGTTTGCTCAGGCTCGTGCACCCCACTCAGCGCTCACACCACCAACTCCACATCCCCACTGACGGAGCTCAGATTTCCAAACCTCAGGTGGCTTACCCCTCGGCTGCCCAAATCTGGAGTACCAGCCGGGGACAGAACAGCGGTCCATCTACGCGCAGACAGGCCACTGCAGCTCCGCTTTCAGCCAAGGCTTGTCCAGGGAACAGCCACAAAGCTGCAGGCAGCAGCGTAGAGTGACTAGCGATCCACTTGCAGCTCTATGGTGCAGAGGAGTGGCATGGCAGACACCTCCCTTAAAACCTGCTAGAGCAGACCTAGGGATAGCACCCCCTCCCACCCCCCGGAGCAGACCAAGACTGAAAACACCCAGTGTGTTGGGGGGCCCGTGCATGTGAAAGTGGGGAGAGGGAGCCAGAATAGCTGTATATGCAAAAGTGTGGGGGGAGCTAAGCATACCCCTCCGGTGAGGGTGGTTAACGCGTCCCTTCAGCAGGGGAGGTTGTCGCCCAGTCTCAAGGAGGCTGTGGTGCACCCCCTGCTGAAGAAGCCTTCGCTGGATGTGGACACAAAAACCAGTTACCGTCCTGTCTCTAATCTTCCCTTTTTAGGGAAAGTTATTGAACAGGCGGTGGCTCTGCAGCTCCAGGCACATCTGGACAGTATCAGTTTCCTTGACCCTTTTCAGTCTGGGTTCTGTCCCAGCTATGGTACTGAGACAGCGATGGTGACTTTGATGGACGATCTCTGCCGGAAGATGGATGCAGGATACTCTACATTCTTGATCCTGCTAGATGTCTCGGCCACTTTTGATACCGTGGACCATGGGCTGCTGCTGAGAGGGCTGCGAGACCTGGGTGGCCTGGATGGGACTGTCCTTGGGTGGTTCTGCTAATTCCTCTCAGGGAGAAGCCAGCGGGTGGTGCTGGGAGCTGAAACATCGAGCTCCTGGGCCTTGACCTGTGGCGTTCCGAAGGGTTCGATCCTGTCTCCACTTTTGTTTAATGTGTATATGCAGCCCCTGGGAGAGATCGTGAGAGGGTTCGGGGTAAGATGTCACCAATATGCTGATGATACTCAGCTGTACCTCTCGCTTTCAACCAACCCAGGCCCATCTGTCTCATTGCTTTCCCAATGTTTGGAGGCCGTGGCGGATTGGATGCAGCAGAGCAGACTGAAGCTCAATCATGATAAGACGGAGGTGATGGTGGTGGGTAGGACAAGGGAGGTGCCAGCTCCTCGGGGGGGGAGGGTCTGCCCTCCTGTAGCCCAGCAGGTTCGGAGTCTGGGGGTGGTTCTGGATTCGGGCCTCCGTCTGGATCAGCAGGTGGAGGCAGTGGCTAAAGCCACCTTCCGCCAGCTGTATCTAGCACGGAGGCTGTGCCCATACATTTCCGGGCCCGACCTAGCCACTCTTATTCACGCCTTCAGCACCTCGAGGCTAGACTACTGCAATGCACTCTACATGGGGCTTGCCTTGGTTCTGGTTCGGAGGCTGCAGCTGGTGCAGAATGCGGTGGCCCATCTCCTCACAGGGACAAGCCGGCGGGAACATATAACACCTGTGCTCCATACTCTGCACTGGCTGCCTATAGCGTACCGAGCCCGATTCAAGGTGTTGATCTATAAAGCCCTACACGGTCTGGGCCCCTCATACCTCGGGGACCACCTTGCCTTCCGTGCCTCAGGGTGACCCCTGTGGTCTGCCGGGGGCACCTTCTTGGAGGTCCCCCGTGTTAAACGGTGGGCCACAATGGAGAGGGCGTTCTCGGTGGCCGGGCCGCAACTCTGGAACTCCCTCCCGGAGGAAGTTCGCCTGGCCCCGGGTCTGATGGCATTTCGTCGAGCCTGTAAGACCTGGCTGTTCGGCCAGGCCTTCGGAGGGGAGGGTGGAAGGGGAGGATAGGTTGGGGGGTTGGGGGTAGGGGTTTACAGTAAAAGTTGGGGGGGGTACTCTTTTTAATTATTTTTATTTCGTGGTGTTTTTATGAGTTTTATTGTTGTTTTATCTGTTGTGAGCCACCCCCGTATGCCGTGGGCATGAGGGGGCAGCCAATAAATGTAATCAAATAAATAAATACCGGGCTGATATGTATTCAGAAGGGGTGGGGTGAGGGGGGCTTGTCCCTCTGGCCACTCAAAATATTGAAAGATACGTATCCCCCCAGTGACCCCATCCTCCCTACTCTTGTGGCAAACCACCACCACTCTTGCTTCTCCCCTCACCCAGGGGGAGCATCTGCACCAGAGCCAATCCCATCCTAGCTACACCCCTGAGTGATTGCTTTCATACATACCTACGTATGAACACACCTGTCTTGAATTTGCTCCATCTATAGTTCTGACTCCTTATGTGCCTGGGGAACAGGCCCATGTAGCCCGAAAGCTTGCACAAACTCACTAACAGTAGTCGGTCCAATAAAAACATACTGCTGAACTACAGTGTCTCCATTCAATAATAATGATTCCATAATCAAAAAACCTCTGGTTTACAAGAAGAGTTAAAGCTCTCGCAAATTCAATCATGCACTGAAAAGCATGGAAATTGCAAGTTAAGGCTCCCGCCTTAACGTCCGTGTCATGTTAGCAGTAAAGACATTGTACATTCTCACATATTGTGCTCACTTACAACTTGGGCACCCACACTTTGCCTTCGTCTTTCAGCTCCAATCCTCTTCCTTTTTGCAGCGTACTGGGTTGGAGTGTGATGGAAGGGCTAGAAGCCAGGACTGCTGACTTCTCTGTTAAAGGGTGGGGAACTAGTAGGTTAGATAGAGAGGGGGCGTGGCAGCCACAACTCCTAAGTTTCCTGGAAGTGGGGAATAGTGGTTGAAAGAGAGGGTTTGGAGCCTCCCATTCTCCCCAACCCAAATGAAAAGATAGAGGGAAAGGAGGGGGTGAAGGACCTCCTGTCTCCAGCTTCACTGTTGCTCCCAACCTGCCAAGAATGAGGACTGGGGCTGAAGGACCAAGGCAAAGTGTGGGTGCATGGAGCCTAGGTTGTAAGTGAGCACAATATGCAAGACTGTACAATGTCTTTACTGCTTACATGGCACATAAGTTAAGGCAGGAGGCTTAACTTGCCGTTTCCATGCTTTGTATTGCATTATTGAATTTGCAAGAGCCTTGACTATAATTATAAACCATAGGCTTTTTCATTATGGAATTTAATAAGGTTTTTGGTTGGCAAAAGTGACTGTCACAAGATGTCATATGTCCCCAGCTGCAGAGGAAAGCTTTAATTTTATACCTTCGCCATATGGTCTAAAGCAGGGGTTTCCATACTGTGGATTAGGTTCCTAAGGAGGGGGTAGGTGGAGGTGATCACATCTACAGAAAGCTGCGTGATTTCAATTGATATTTGACTCTGTGCGCCTAAAGCCATTCCCCTCCGCACCCAGTGTAAAGCTGCCTGAATAACATTATTAAAGGAAGACCATTTCACTTGTACCTGTGTGCATAGATGCTTAATACATAGGACAGAGACACAGATCTACCTGTTACCCTCAGCAGCCTTGGAGTCTCTGCCTCCTTAGGCAGGGGAGGGGGTGGGTGAAGCAGGTAGAAACTAAACTGCACTGCCCTGGAATTCTCCTTACTACGGCGATCTGTGCGGGACAGGTAACGCTGGCAACTGCTGCTGCCTGCAAAGCCTGGCAGTGCGTGCGCAAACTTAAGGGAGCACAGCAGAGGCTGTGCCCAACTGGGAACCTCCTTACCAGTCTCTCTGGTCATCACTTCAAACTGCTTTTACTACACACTCTCACACTCTCTCTTGTTCTGGGAGGGAAAAGAAGATGGGGGGGCATTCTGGGAGAGGACAGAAGATAGGGGGCAACAGCTGGAATCAAGCAGCAAGCCGAAGGTAAGGAGGTAGCTAAAAGAGGGAGAATTAATAGAGGCGTTACCTCATAACCATCTCAATTTCAATGTGAATGGCTGTGTACCCAGGAGCCCCCAACCCCTCACAGAGAACTCAAAAGTCCTGGGAAATACATCTATCTGTCTGTTTCATATGGAACAGGAGTAAAGGTCTGTGCGTGGAATGACAAAAACCAAAAAGGACAGGAAGTGGAATAATAGGGAGGCTATAGGTAGTCAAAGAATAGGAAGTCAGCTATGGTAAGTGGCTACAATGATACAAGTGCTCCCACAAGTATCCCATCAGTCTTCTGAATCATTTATTTCACTCAGAAATGTTTACATATTTCTTTGGCTCAAGGTCTTACGATAACAAAATGGAGGAATAGACTGTGGTATATGATCACGATGGAGACAGTAATGGCAGAAGTGGAGGAGAAAATGGATGACTTCTATCTCGTCTGGAACCCGTGCTGGGACATTATTACGGCCTTGCGTAGAGAAAGAAACAAAGTCCCTACAATTTGCTTAACGGACATTTGATCATCAGTAAGGAAAGTGGTGAGGTTGTCCTTGGCGTCATGGACTGTGGATGTAAATAAGTTTTTACTTGTTTATGTGCATATTTTGTCAAAAAATAAAAATATAATTATTATTTTTTAATGCTTAAATATTTCTAATTCCTCTTGTCATTCCACACACGTGCTTCCTCCTGCAAACTCTTTGTATTCTTTCCTGTACTTCCAATTGTTTTACTTAGTTCATATGGTGCCTTCATCATTATTTCACACTCTGTTTCTTCCCTCTGTACTCCCAAAGATGCAGCTGTGTTGTATTCTTTGATGGTCACTTAATTTGATGTTGCAATGACAATAGCATTTATCTAGAAACTGGCATTGCTGTTGCCTCCATTCCTTCCACTTGCCATTCCATTTTATTCATTACAATATGTAACCAACTAAAAGATTTTATGAAACATTTGTATACTATTGTACACCGCTTCAGCATAGTTGTCGGTGTGCTCTGCTGTCCCATTCTCCCCAACCCAAATGAAAGGATAGAGGGAAAGGGCCAGCTCACGCCCTCCTGTCCCCAGCTTCAGTGTTGCCCCCAACCTGCAGAGGAAGAGGATTGGGGCTGAAAGACGAAGGCAAAGTGTGGGTGCATGGAGCCTAAGTCATAAGTGAGCACAATATGTGAGACTGTACAACATCTTTACTGTAACATGACACATACGTTAAGGCAGGAACCTTAATTTGCAATTTCCATGCTTTTCAGTGCATGACTGAATTTGCAAGAGCCTTAACTATCATTGTAAACCAGAGGATTTTTTATAGTGGAATACACAATTAGCTGCTTCAAACAAGCTCCCTTTCCTTATAAGCAACCAAAAGTCTGGTTTTATTACAGCTTGTGCAACTGCCCTTTCCACTTTCTCCATTGTTCCAACCTGTGGCAACCTGAGTCAAGTTGAAACCAACATCTTTTAAGTCCATATCCAACAAATTCACCTATTTCAGATAAAATGGATTAGAACTGCTATTTGTTTTCTACCTTGCTTATGGAAATGAATATCCATTTCAGATATTTTATTTTGGTGTTTGCAGTCACTTCTAGGGTTGTTGCCTTTCCAGGTTTTGACCTAAAGTATCCAGCTCCAGGGGAAACCCCAATTTCTCCAGTCCTTCAAATAGACCTATTCATTTCAGCTCTAACTAGGGGTGATTTCAGATGAGACGGGGCAGCATTTGCCCCGTCCCGGAATCACCCAAATGATTCCCCGCTGGGATTACTCCAGCACATCCAACAGACATGCCAGTTGATACCGGCGGGGAATCAGGGAGGGGGCAGGGCCGCACGGTGCAACGTGTGGCTGCACGCCCCCCCCCCCACGTTCCTCCGCCACTCGCCCTCTGGGGAGACAGGCGGGCGCCGCAGCCAATGAGGCCGCAGCGCCCGCCCAAATTGACCACGGCCTGGAATCTCGCCGGAGATTCCGGGCCGTGGTTTCCGTCCAGAAGAGACAGGCCCCTTCATCGCGGCGGGGAATCGCATTCACCACGCGATCGGCGCCAGCCCCACTGGTCCAGCCGATCGCGTGGCGAATCTGATTCCCCGCTGCGATTGACAATGGCAAACATCGGGGGGGGGGGACTTCCGGTTCCCCAACAGATGTTACGGGACGATGATCTCGTAACATCTGAAAATACCCTAGGTTGCCTGTAGTGTAAGGTGTGTACTGCCAAACCAGTACCAATATTCCTTCAACCTGCAGTGCCTTTGCTACTACCTATAGAGCCTTCTCCAGCTTCTTTTTCATGCTTTCCACAGACCCAGCTTCACCTGAAATGACCCTTACTCGCTCCCCCTGCTTCGTGCCCCAGCCTCCCCGACATCCTTCAGCCAATTGAGACGCCTCACTTTTCAGGAGAGGGATTTGCTGCCTACAAACTTAGTGATACGGCCTCCTCCACATCTAAGCTTGCAAGCCTAGAACTCAACAGTATGAGGCTACATTTTGACTGGCCCACAGCCAGGGAATGATGCAAGAATCACTCCACACCCAAAGTTTGGAGGACACGTCTACAGGCATCTTTAACTTCAAAGTTTGGTGTGGAGAGGACGACGTGCCTCCCCTAAGGTTACCCCTATGTAAAGTTACAGAGCATTGTATGTGCAGGCTTAACAGATAACACTTTGAGTGTAATAAGAAGATTAAAGATCCATTGAAGTCAATGTGTTCTCACCTGAGATGTTTGCTCCTCCTCTGTCAACACCCTCATCTACCCTAGAGTCTCCTGCCCCCCAAACCATTTTTACCCCTTTTCCCATGCTGCCCCCTATGCCTGGAACTCCTTCCAAGAGCACATGTGCTCTGCTTCTCCCTACCTTCAAATCTCTTCTAAAAAACTACCTTTTCCCTAAGGTTTTCCCTAGTTCCTCATCCCACCCCTACATACAGTCAGGATCCCCTTCTTTCCTGTAACTAAGCTAAGTGCAGGTACTTGCACTTCTCTACTTCATGAATGTATCTGTGCCATTGTCTCCCCTCCCATTAGAGCCCACCTCCTCCTCCAAAGGGCAGGAACCATTCTCTGATTGTTCAGAGTCTGCTTGACTTCAGCACAAGCCGCTTTGACTCCTTATTCTCTGATCCTCAGTAAGCAAAAAGAAGAAACATCCAACAGGTAATTAGTTACAACAGACTGACTTGCTTCATTAAACAAGGGAAAGTCATTTCATCAATGCTGGCCTAAGTTGTATCTTGATGCCTTTTTTTCCATCATAACATATAAGTCCACAGTCCCACCAGGAGAGAAATTGTTCCCCCAACCTTCCTAAATTGAAGATAACAAGCACTTATAGGTATTCAGCAATTCATTCTATTGCAGTTTTAAACCCATCCACCCCAAAAAAAATTTACCAAGAACGTCAGATAGTATTTCACAAACCCTTGTTTGCAAACAGTGCATTGTCATGGCAACAGCTGTCAGCCAGTTACCCATTTATTTCTTCCTTTATTCACTGCAGCAAAGGTTTTTCCACAAGGCCACAATTTGTCATTCATTAACCTAGTAGCATATTTCTGGCTAGAAAGGCCTCCTTGTTCTACATTTGCCTAATATTTATTTTTTAATTGTTTTTGACAAATTAATGTTACATACATACATACATAAGTTTATTGTATCAGCAAGTTTTGCTATAACAATTTAAAAACAAGAACTATCAATGTCATAACCATATAAATCTTCACTATTAATTAGAAAATAGTCAATAGCCAATTTCTATAATATTACACACCATGGCACCAGAATGTTTACCTCTGATATCAGTCGAATTTAGACTAGCTATCATAATATTAGTAGATTAGCTATCAATATCTTATATAAATTGAGCTAGCCTTGTACTTCTTGCTCACTTATACAGCAGGAGGTTATATGCAATTTCCATTATAATGGAATACCATGATATATCATAAACTTCCTTAATCCTTCTAACCAGTTTCATAAGGAACAAAGCAATTATCTTAATTAGTGGGGTTTCAGATATTGTGACTAGCTTTTACATATTCCCCTCAGTAAACAAATCATTATCCCCCAAAATCAGATCAATCCATGTTAATCTAAGATCCTCATATGTTAAAAATCAGAATAAAACCAAACAGAATACATACAAATCCTACCCACTTACTCCAGCCTTCGTCCTAGAGCCAAATTCTCCATTAATTATTAGCTCAACAGCTCCAATAAGTAGTTGCATAGGTGGAACACTACAGATGGTATGTATATATTCAAAAGCTCAAACCACTTACATACATTTTCTTCTTGTAGGACATATTTTCTTCTAATAAGCTTCCAGAGCTTTGAGATTAGCAGGTCAGTTTAGAGCCCAGTTCTGGTCATCCTAACGCACCAACAGGGTAGCCACTCCTCTGGGTTTGACCCAGAGACTCTACATTTCAGCTCAAGATGCCAGGCTCCCAAAGACTCTATTTCCCTGGGTTATCAAGGGCAGGTTATTTCAGAAAGGTGGCAGCAGGACAAAGTAATTCTTCAACCCCTTGTGGAGAATTATGACATTCCAAAGTGATTGTGACCACATTCAGAATCAAGAGTGGCAGGAAGGTCCCGTCTCTACCCACTGCCAGGTTCTGACCCACTTCAGAGCATCATGACATTCCAAAGGTGGGAGGCCACATCAGAAATGGACAGGATGGACTTTTTGCCCTGCCCCTTTTGTAGAGGTCTCACCTCTTTCCAGACCAAAACATCCAGAAAGGTGGCAACCCCTACCCACAAGTGGAAATACACAAGAAACTTATCACTGTGATTCACTATGAATTAACTAAACTCTGACATTCTCTACCCATATCCATTTTCATTAATCTTTCTAGCAACTTGCTTACTGTTCTTCCCCAAAGAATTCTAGAATCTGGATTTGACTGGTACTCCAGACTTCGTTTGGATACCTCACAAAAAGCGATAATTGAAAATACCGAAATGTATCACAGATGCAAGGATGATGAAAACTACTGCTTTAGAGGAAAGGACTCATCTTTCGCTCCACTCTTTTCAGTGGTGAATTTAGCATGTTGTGCAGCATCATGCTACATGTCATGTGAATTTCAGTCATTCAGTTTTAGTGGTTTAATTTGCATAGTTAATGTTTATATACATCCATAAGTTAAAACACTCAGGGATGCTACCTTGTCCATGGATTACCCAAATTACATTATATTTGTCCAATGCAGGCCTTTCGTTCTCCTGTTTTGGGGGAGGAAATTTATCCCTTCAAAAAAATTTGGTTAAACTCAAGAATGACCGATATTTCTAGGCAGGAAGATCTGGCCGTCTTGGCCCTGTGAAAGGTTGCCCCTTGGTTCTGTCATTTCAAACAGTGGTATAAAGTCGAGCTGTATCTCGATGTTTTAAAAGAACCTATGCTGCGTAGAGCTTTTTCGTGTCTCCGCTTCCAGTTGCTACCCTCTGCTGTCGTAAAGGGTCATTATAAATAATATACCTTACGACAAACGGCTTTGTCCCTCCGTGGATTACGCGGTAGAGGATTTGGAACACTTTCTTTTTTATTGCCCTCTCTATGAGTCGTTGCGGCAGACCTGGCTAGCTCCTCTCTGGGATGAGGGATAGTATTCTTCACCTATTAGTAAACTAAATGAGCTTTTGGCAACTCAAGAGGAAAAATCTATGCAGGCTATCGCTTCCTTTGTCCCTTTAGCTATAAGAATCCGGAATAACGTGTTGTGACTAGCCCCGAATTTGCTCTCTGTTTTGACTGTCACAGCAGTTTCATTGTATGATGTTGATTCTCCTCTGCGTTCCTCCTATGGATTATGTCTTGTTTATGTGTTCGTTCGGTTATCTGTTTTTCTTAATTTTGACCATGGCAAAAGCTAGTGTCTAATAAATATTATCATACATCCATAAACTTTGCTGTTATTATTAAATTTATACCTGCCCTATCTCTAAGGCTTTAGGGAAGTTGATGCTTAGTGTATCCTGCCCCAAACAATAGGTAGGACATCACTTGTACAAGATGACCTTTCTCAGCCTCTCCAGTATTGTCAGGAGCTGCTGAGGAAGGGGGATATTCCACCAGGAGGCTATCATTTTTGATCAAGGAGAGTTACCAAGTCTGAAATCTCATCTCTTGTATTTCATGCATAACTAATTCTGAATGAACTACCTGATTCCCGAGGGGAGAGCCAACAGGCTATGACATAAGGTAATATCAGAGTTGTTCTTTTGCAAAAAAAACAAACACAAAACTAGGTCTCTTCTCCACAGGTAGTATGTTGTGCACAGAGACTAGTGTTACGTCCTGGAAATGACAAGCCTGTAAAATGAAACATGCTGGATAATGGAAAGGTGGGCACTGGAAAGGTGATCTGGCTACTGAACCATTCAGCACTTGGTTGAGAATACACAAAGAGAACACACTTGGAGCAGCAGAGGGAGTTTCTGGGCTTTGCAGAGAGCTGCAAGCTGACTTGAGGGAAAGCTGCAGACAAAGCAGTAGTTTGGGGCAGAACGCTGCACTGCTGAACTTGGGGGGGGTGGGCAGGGGAAGAATTGCAATGGAATCTATTTGGGGGGGGAGGGGGGAGTACTGCAGATGCTGCCAACTGCTTCCCATTCACTTCTCAACCTGTAAGTAAATAGGTTTCTGTAATGCCATAAGACTCCAGTGTCTCCTTAGAAGGAAACCAACCTCAAAAGACGACCTAACAAGCTTCCCACCATTTGGCTAAGAGGAACTAGAGAGTCATAATCCTTGTTTAAAGATTGGGAGTCAAAGACTGCTTTGAAAAAAGTGGATGGATAAGGGCATTATGCATATAGGACATCTTCTACAAGGAAACTGTATTAAATCCTTTTCTGAGCTACATGAAAAATTTAAGCTTCCTTCAGCAGCTATGTGGCAATATCTGCGACTTCATCAATTATTGGTAGATAAAGTTGGAACAGGAGCCTTACCAACTGTAAACTCTTCAGATGTATTTACTCTTATCTTCAAATTGGCTTCCATTCTCCATCCTGTACCAAGTTTCTACAAGTATATAATGTCCTACAACAGACCTTGATTACTTAAAATGTAAATGGAATGAGGATTTGGGAATTAATGACAGAATCCCAATGGAAGTTATCAGTTCAAAATATTAAAATGTCTACAATTGATCTTAGATTGCATCTTATACAATAAAAATATTTTTCATCTACACTGGGCTCCTTCTAAACTCAAGAAGTTAAATTTATTACCAGATGACACTTGTTGGAGATGTAATGCATCTCTTGGTCACATGTTTTGGGCATGTCCTGTTATTAATCCTTTTTGGAAAGAAATTCTCAGGTACAGCTATTGTATCGACAAGTACGTGCATTCTAGTTTATGTGCCTATAGAGTTTTAAATGAATTCTTTCCAAATTGCTTTTCTACAATGGCCTTTGTTAATTGCACACAGGATAATTTTACTCCATTGGGAAAAAAAACCTCTCCAAAAACTGAAATTTGTTATATTGTCATGGCAAATCTAGCTTCGATTGAGAGAACTACATTTCACAGATGTGACAATTCAGAAAAATTTAGTGCAATTTGGAAGGAATTTTTAGAAGTTGGAGCAAGCAAAAAAAGATTAGTTAGCAGTTTATTGTATCTTTGTATGCTCCATTCCCCCCTCCTTTCTCCCTTCCCTCCCTTCTTTTTTTATAACTCATACATATGCTTTATATAACAGAGTAATACTGAGGATACCATGATTATATTTTGTTGTTGCTGGCTATTTATTTTTCTTCTCTCTTCTACTTATGTATAATTGCAATAAGTATGTGTTTGTTACAAATAAAATTAATAAAATGTTTTTGGTTTTGGGGTTGTTTTTTTAAAAGAAGAACTAGAGAGTCAAACTGAGTCTAAACCAAAAGGCTAGTTCAGACACATCTGAACAAGCTAGAACTCATTCATTCTCAGTCCCACTGAACCCACTGAGGTATTACACTCCATAGTTAACTGGTTCTACTCAGTCTGGTTTTCCAACTGCATTCAAAACATTACGGCTTATATCCAATAAGAAAAAAAAAAAGAGAGAGAGAGGGATCGTTTCATAAATTCTATTCCTAGATGTTAGAACCAAGCTTCCCCACCTACGAAGTTTAAGTAGGTTTTAACTGCTAGAGTAACAGCCAAACTACAGCTGTGCTTTCAGATGCTATTAATACTCCGAAAAGAGTCTACCTCATGTCTCACACAACCCATTTCTTTCTCTACCAGCCTCTCAATACCAATAATAAAAAAAGATACAAACTGGTAGGGTAAAAACACAGCTCAAGACAGAGAAAGATTTTAAAAGTCTGCATGTGGGAAGACTGTCATATTGTTATTCTTCTTGCCAAACTAGTCTTTCAGAAATGAACAGCTCTGCTTGCCCTACCTGGTGCTGCATGGCTACTCCATTTCAGGGTTTGATTCCTTTCTTAAAGATAAGGTGAAGTCATCTTGTTCAGGACCCGAATGGCCAAACAGCCATTGCCACTGCAGCAGCAGCAGCAGCAGTCATAGCAACAAATCATGGCAGCTACACTCCAACACAGTCTATGCAGGGCCCAATGTCAAGACTCCTCCCCTAATCAGTGTCAAATCAGAACAGAGTGGTCACAAGCTGCCAATTATATTCAGTGTCCTCTCTAAAGCACCAAATTCCTCTTCTGCCCCAACTCCTTCGACTGTTCTGCTAAACATCCTTTAGCGGAGACACTGTGGGGAACTGGCAGGCTGACTTCAATCTTACACAATTGCTGTTTGTAAACTTTGTATCTTACCCCAAAACCAAGTTTGAAGTGGCAAAAAAAGCTAGTTGGAATAGCTTAGCTCTTTCATACTTTCAGTCATGCATTGCTGAGCACTATCCTTTAGCCCTATGGTAACACTGCCCCTTTCCAATCATTTCAAAGCAGGGTCGGAAATTTACAGGGGAAAAAACTATTTTTTGACAGGCCACGGTAAATACCATTTTAACCAGGTTTTTCCCAGGAAAATAGGGAAAAAATAGTTAACACATACTAATGAAAACTACTGAAAAATATTTAGCAGCAATGGTTCTGCAACTTTGATGAAAGGAAATAAGAAAGAAAGAAAAATAGGAGCCTTGACTTTTACCTTAAGCTCCATGCTATTATTGCCTTGGCTACCTTCAACAGAAATTAAGCTTCTGAATCTAGAGATTTTGCTAAGTAATGAAATGTACATGTCTGGTTAGCAAACCAAGAAGAAGAAATAAACTCTCAAGGGGGAAAATGGGGCATTCAAGGAATACAAGGCCACTGCAGAAAAACTAAATTCATTCCTTACATCAATCTTCACTTCTTCATACTAAGGTGCTCAATAGGTTAGAGGTTTTCAGCTTAGAAAAAAGGCAACTAGAATGGGGGTGGGGATGATAGGATAGAAGTTTACAAAATCGTGAGGGGTAATGGAACAAGTAAATAGGGAACTGTTATTTACCCTCTCCAATAATACTAGAACTTGAGAACATTCTCTGAAACTGGCAACAGATTTAAGACAAATACGAGGAACAACATTCACTCTAACTGTACAATTAACTTATGGAACTTTTTGCCAGAGTAAAGGGCAATAGTGTGACTGGATTTTTTAAAAGATTGGATAAGTTCTTACAGAATAGGCCCATAAATAGCTATTAGTCAAGTTGGTCAGGAGATGTAACTTGTGACAGTCGGAAGCTGGTAGTAAATAGCGAATGGATTATGCCATTATGGCCTGTTGTGCACTTTTCTGAAGTGACTGTAGGTGGCCACTGTTGGCGAAAGGATGCTGGGTGAGGGGTAGGATCTCTTAGAAGATGGGGTAGAATTTGTCAAAATCTCAGGCAAATCAGATGAAAAACAAGAAAGTTACAGATGCTTGAATTGGAGGCAGAATTACATTTTCTCCCTATGCAACTATTTTTTGCAGATGGAGATTTAGTTCCAGGAGCAGGATTAAGAACTATAGCAGTGCTTGAAAAGCCACTGTATATAGTTTTGAAGTTCTGGTGTTCTGACGTGCCCATTTTGGCAAATGGGGGAAGAGCGAGATTTTCCTTATGCCACAGTTTATAGACCATTGCTGTACAATGGTGAGCAGGTTTAATTAGTGGGCCATTGCTGAATTATTGTGAGCATTGGTGTAGAATTATGAGGAGGTTTTATTGATGACTCATTGCTGTAGTACCCAAATAGGCTTTTTTGCAGGGCCACTCCACAGCAGGTGAAACTGACAAGGCACAAGGAATGTGAATTGGAAAAAAATAGAGTTAAAAGGAATCCCAATTGGAAATAATGGGGAGTTGGGAATGCCAGTAGCTCTTAATGGCCAGTAAATCAATACAATAGCAGATACTTATCAGAAACAAAGAAGGGGGATAAGGACCAAAAAAGGCCAGGAAAAGGGGGGGCAGGAGTGAGGAAGCCACAGAGATGAAATAAAAAGACAGGGAAGGGAAGCTAGATGGAATGACAGGTAGAAGGCTTTTCGGTGCATCTGGAATTATGTAGGGGCTGGGTGGAATTATTAATAGGACACCACCAGGATTGGCTGGAATCATGGGTGGCTTGGTGAAATGACGTGTAGGATGACAGCATAAGTGGCTGGAGTGATAAGGGGCTGGGTGGAATAACAGGCAGGAGGCCACCGAGAGCAACTGGAATCGTGGTTGGGGGGAGGATTAAGTGGAATAATGGGTAGGAGGTGTCCAGGAGTCGCTGAAATGACAGAGGGGTGGGCGGAATGACAGGTACAAAGCCGTCATGAGCAACTAGAATGACAGGGGGTGGGGTGAAATGACAGATACGAGGACATCGAGAGCAGCTGGAACAACAGAGATCTGGGTGGAATAACAGATGAGGACAGTGGGAGCAGCTGGAACCATGGGAAAGTGGGTGGAATGAGGGGTATGAGAACACCGGAAGCAGCTGGAGTGACAAGCGGCTGGGTGGAATAATGGGTAAGAGGCCACCGGGGGCGACTGGAATCAGGGGGGCAGAGGGGAATGATGGGTAGGTGGTGTCCTGGAGCACCTGAAATGACAGAGAAGTGGGTGGAATGACAGGTATGAGGCCATCAGGGGTGGCTGAAAAGATGGGGGGGCAGGGTGGAATGGTGGGTATGAGGACACCAAAAGCAGCTGAAATGATGAGGAGCTAAATGCAATGACAGGTAGGAGGCCACTGGGAGCAAGTGAAATCAAAGGGACAAAGTTGAATGAATGACAGGTAGGTGGTGTCCAGGAGCAGCTGAAATGATGGGGATGACATGTAGAGGCCATCAGTAGTGGATCAAATGACAAAGAGAGCTGGGTGGAATGATGCATGAGTGGCCACTGGGAGTGGCTGGAATGACGGGAGGACTGGGTGGAATGACAGTTACAAGGACACTGGAAGAACAAGAATGATGGGGGCTTGGGTGGAATGCCAGGTATGAATTCACTTGGAATTAGATGGGGTTGGGTGAAATGATGAATACAGGGACATTGGAAGCAGATGGAGTGACAAGGGGATGAGTGGAATGATGGGTAGGAGGCCACCAGGAGCAGCTGGAATTATGGGGAGCTGGGTGGAATGATGGATGCAAGGACCCATCCCCCTAGACTATCTTCCCGTTTGCTCTCTATAGCTTCCTCACTTTTTTTCCTCTCCTGATGAAGGGATAGCGTGAAGAGACAGACTCTACGTACTTCTGTGCACTGAGGAATTTAAAGTGGGTTGGACAGAATTCCTTGAGGCATGTAATGGGCAAAGAGTACAGCTGCAAGGGGAACATTCCAGTGAGGAGTGATCTACAATGCAGTATCCCCCTGCAGTCCCGCCTCACCCGGCTGATGAAATTAACAAGGTTGTTTCCAGGTGTAGAATTAGGGTGGTCATACCTCCTCTTTAAAAGTGGACACTTATGAAAAATACATGTTGCAGGGCTGCATTGGTTTCAGTTCCCTCGTTGGTCAGGCAGGACAGCCACCAGGTTGGGGGGTCAGGTCGGGGGGGAGGGGGGTTCTGTAGTCATTGGGGTCGTGATGTGTCAGAGCAATTATGGTTCTTTTAGGAGGCAGATTAAATCTGTGAGGGGAGATAGGTGCTTAGTGCCAATTCCCCTCACTGACCTCCAGACAGGTGGTGCAGTGATCAAGAATGGGAGGTCCCCTGGTTCGAGGCTGCTGCTGATTAATGCGAGGTCGGTGGTGAATAAATCCACGACGATCAGAGAATTAATCCTGGATCAGTCAGCTGACCTTGTGTTCATTACAGAGGCTTGGATGGACAGTGAGTGAGGGTCAATTTTGGCTGACCTTGTTCCAGCCAGGTACTCTGTACAGCATCAGCCTCGACCAGAGGGGCAGGGGGGCGGTGTAGCCATTATTTTTAGGGATACCTGGTCTGTGAGGAGGTATCCAGTGCAGACTATTTGGGGTATTGAGGGCATCCATCTAGCATTTGATTTGACTGGAGACAGATTAAGGCTGCTGCTGGTATACTGTGTACCTACCTACACAGCAGCATCCCTACATGCTCTAGCAGATTCAGTGTCAGATGTGGTCTTGTGGTCTCCAAGGATGTTAGTCCTGGGGGACTTCAATATCCACACCAACACTGATCTTGAGGGAGCGGAGCGTGAGTTCATGGCCATCATGGCAACCATGGGACTGTCTCAGAGAGCTGTTGGACTGACACATGATGGGGGACATACCCTGGACTTAACATTCTGCACTGGCCTTGAGGCAGGGGATCCGATAGTGGGGGAGGTGTCAGCAGTGTCCTTGTCATGGCTGGATCATTATCTCCTCCAGGTCGGTCTCCCAGCGCATGTCTGCTCCCGGAAAGGTGCAGAACCAGTTCGGTTGGTTCGTCCCCAGAGACTGTCAGAACCCGGCCCAGGAAGCGCACCCCCTGCAGCCTCCCTGGGCCACCGGCACCCTCAACGGACCCTCCTTCGGCATCGGGGGACACCTCCGTAACGTCCCCCACCGGGGAAAAATGCAGCTGTCAACAGCACCCCTATGAGGGACGCACACATCAGCCATGCCCCCACAGCCTCAGCAGGCTCCTACGGGTAGAACGCCACAGCCGCAGCACGTAGAGACCATGCCCCCAGCCTCCCTTTCGGCACCACAACACTCAGTGCATCTGCAGCATCAGCAGCTCAGCAGGGATAAAAGCAGCGCCGCGACAGAGACTCAGTGCTGGTGATCAGTGCTGCAACGCCTGCGATACCGGCCCCCTCCATTGCCTCTTTTTTTTGCCTTTGCTTACGCGTGGATCTTGTGGGTGTGTGCGTCTGTGGAGCACTTGGACTGCTTGGGTGTGCGTGCGGGTGCAAGGATTTGAATCGGTAAGTCTGCTTCCTTGGTCTTGTGTATATACTAACCCGGGGACCCTTCTGGTAGTGAAAGACCTAGTCCATTCCCCCTTCCCTGGGGGGCCAGGCACCTCCCCCTTCCTCACTCTCTCCACATCCACCCCTACCTGTTACCCTGTGCATGTGGATAGTCAGAGGTGGGCTCAAGGCGTGTGCTATCCCCAAATACCCTGTGATGATATAGGCAACAGATTGCTAATCCAGCAGCCCAATCCTATCCTGAGGGTTTGTTTCCAGGCACCCTTGTCGCCAAGTGAATGTGCGAGTGGTTGTGCTCCCCTGCCTAGTCCCCTTCCCTGCCCGGGACCTCACAGTATCACCAGCTGATATTACTCTTCTCCTCCCCCTCCCCCTTTGTATTGCCATTGCGTGGTATTAGCCATGGAACAGCTAGCCGCTGAAGTGGCAGAATTGACAAGAGTCGTGCAGTCCTTGGCTATGGAAGTTAAGGATCTGCACGACAAACAGGCCACTGCTGAAGGCCCGGCACTACCAGCCCCTCCAGCGGCCGCTCCATTGCCGGCCCTACTTGGGGAACCCAGGGGAGCTGTGGGGGGCACTCCCCGAGAGCCTAAGGGTCCCACGATAACAAAGTTCTCCGGGGACCATCGACTGTTGAAAGGGTTCCTTGTGCTTTGTGAGCTTACCTTTAAAGTGCAACCTAACACTTACAATACTGATGCCCGTAAGGTAGCCTTTGTTATTGGGTTGCTCGATGGGAATGCCCTGGAGTGGGCTACCCCACTGCTGGTCAAGAAAAGCCCCCTGCTGACCGATTATGAGGGGTTTGTGCATGAACTGTCCTTTTTATTTTATTATCCGCAACGAAGAAAGGATGCAGAGACGGCAATCCTAACCTTAAAACAAGGAAAGGGGCTCGTAACCAAGCCAAGTACGTGCACTTGAGACCTCGCATCTTCATGAATGTTAGACCCCTTGTCTCTCCCTCTGTTCCCCTTCCTAAGTCTCTCCCCCAGCTCCTGTCTCTCAGATTGTAAGCCCTAGGG
>QEPC01001656.1:59844-117189 GCA_003113815.1 Sphenodon punctatus | reverse complement strand
TATTCTATCTTGGAAAATAAATCTGCAAATATGGTTCTGAGATTATTATGGCTGCTATTTCACTAACTTTTCTTAATGAAGTTATTGCTAACAGGAATACTGTCTTTAAACCCGCACCCCATAACTAGTTCATTTGTGCCCCCCATATAATCAATTCACACTGCCCTGGGGGCACAAATTAAATGGTTATGGGTGTGGGGGTAGCATGAATTGATTATATGGGGGGTGGGGGCACAACTGAACTGGTTATGGGGTGGGGGCAGCATGAACTGGTTATGTGTGTCTCTTTTCATGGCATAATGCACTTAATAGGCTAGCTGCATTTTGGGTGTCTAGTGTGTGTGATAGCAGCACCTCTGGACTGGTCACACCCCATGCGTGCACAAGGCACAGGTGGCACCAGCAGAAAGAAGCAACAGGTCCTGGAGACCAGGCTAGCTAAGCTCACTCCCCTCCTCCAGTAAGGCAGTGGACGCAGTCAGTCTCTGTGCCTGCCTCACTGCCCACCCGGCTGCCCCTGAAGTGGAACCACTCCTGGGGAGTGGTGGTAGATGCTCGGCTGGGGAGGTGGGGGGGAAGCATTGGGAGGCCACGCTTGTCTATGGCCACTCGGCTGAGTGCCAGGTAAGGCAGGCAAGGGGTGGCAAGTTGGGGGCGGGAGAAGCATGGGGAGGCCATGCTTCTCCATGGTTGCTCGGAGTGGTGGAGAATGGGAATCCTTCCTGTCCACAGGGAGTAAACTGTATGTAAATTTACACATTTGCATAATTAGGTGGGGCATAATTATGCAAATTAGGCCCCACACTAAGACTTCGCACATGGCCTCACAAACCATGGACAGAAGGGATGGATTAACTTCCATACGAGGAGAGGCTCAACAGGTTAGGTTGTTTAGCTTGGAAAAAGGTGATTAAGGGGGGTAGAAGTTTAAAAAATCATAAGCAATGTGGAAAAAGCAAATAGGGAACTATGGTTTGTCCTCTCTCACAATAAGGGAACAAGATGACACACTCTGAAGTTAAATGGCAGCAGATTTAAAACAAAAGAACTCAGGGGACAGAGTTTTGGAACAAACTCATTGCCAGAGGTTGTGAAAGTCAGCAGCATAACTAGCTTCCAACAGAAACTAGATATTTTTATTTATATTAAAATGTATATGCCACCCCCTCCTGCCTCAGGCATCTCGGAGTGGCTCACAGCATACATTCTTAGAGGATAGAGCCATAAATGCTTACTAATGGGGCTTAAACCCCTAGCTACTGGTAATTGGGAGTGGTTAGCAAGAGAGGGGTCACGTGTCCATAACCCGTACTTGTACTTCTCTCAAGCTACTGTAGCTGGCCACTGTCGGAGACAGGATGCTGGGCTCAATGGACCATGGGTTTGGCCCAGTATGGCACTTATGTACATAAATGGCCCAGTTCTTTATTTCAGCTCCTATTTCCCACTTCA
Source organism: Sphenodon punctatus (assembly GCA_003113815.1). Taxonomy (NCBI): domain Eukaryota; kingdom Metazoa; phylum Chordata; class Lepidosauria; order Sphenodontia; family Sphenodontidae; genus Sphenodon; species Sphenodon punctatus. The sequence continues at coordinate 115,737 of QEPC01001656.1, read as the reverse complement.
AAAATAAACCTGCTAACCTATGCATCCAAGGAATTCTGTGCAGAGTAACTGTGTCCCTCAGGGGACATACTAAAAAGAAGCAAGTTACTTGGGAGCAAGTTTCCCCAAGTCAGGCCTGTACTATCAGGGAGCAGGAGAAGGGGGTATGCCTGTTTGCCACTGCCTATGTTCCAGCTTCTCCCTGCCCCTACAGCAGGGCAACAGGTTCCCCCCTACACCTACACCCACACACAAATAGCCAAGGACCAAAACAAACACTGCACCTGGATCTCTTTGATGTTCTCCATCGGAGCGATGGGCTGGGTGGGTCTGATGTGCCGGGAAGCAGCCTTCCCTTGAGGCACGATTTTGCTACTGGGCAGGGCAGCAGCCTGCGAGCTTTGCAGCTCCGCAGCTCTGTTCTCCATCTCCTCCTCCTGATAATGCTAGCTGCTCTGTGCTGGAGAGAACACAGCAGTATGCATGACCAGCCCCCTTCGGTGCTCTAGGCTTGCTTCCCCCCCTTTCAGCCCAGCCCCACAGAGCCTGTTTGCTGCTGCCGTTGCCATGGCGAGGTTGAATCCTTAGACACTTGCAAATGCTCCATCGCAATTGCCTCCTCCCCTTACCATTCTTGCCTGGCTCAGTCCTTTCTCCCTGGTGCTGTAGCAGCATCACTGAAAATGGCTGCTGCTTCTAGCAGCTGCACAACTCATGCCTGCACTGATCAGCTCTTAAAGCTCCCATTCAAGCAAGCCTTACCAGGAATTAAATGCTCTGCTCTGTTTGGCTGCCTTGGCCCACGATCCAGGGCTTCAATGGGACTATTCCAGAGTAAATGGTTGATGGGTCATCATGACCCAATTTAAAAGAGTTCCACAAACAAGTTTAAGCACGAAATTCAACCAATTTAAGAAGCTACAAATTGTGACATCCTGGCTGTAACTTTAATCAACTCCCTGCAGAACAAGGTGTACTGGGTAGCAGGTATCTTATGCCACTAGGTGTAATCATACAATATTGCAGTTAACAGAGTCACAATATTGCAGTTAAAATGGTCTCACCAAAAAGACTCCACCGTTCCACACATGCTTGTGCCAAACCCCTGCCTATTCAGCATGCAAAGCCCCACTTTCTGATTAAGCTTTTTCACGTAAATCCCCAAAAGAACAGTTCCATGGAGTTTAAAATCTCTGACACAGAAGAGGCTCATGCAGGATATGATTATACATAATTTTGGCTTCAAGTCTCTGGGTACAAGCTGTGACAGCTTTTCAGGACATGCCCATAATGGAGGCAACCCAGCCCTATATGGCCTCAGGATCAGGACCTCACTCATTGTTCTAATACCTCCTCGTCACTCTTATGACTGCTGTAAATGGCCTTGTGATTTACCTGGGACATCCGGATCTTGCACTTGGGAAACAGCTCTTACACTGTTCAAATCTCCATAGGCCTATGCCTGTGATTCCTCCAAACTCTGCATCCCTTTGTTCCTCAGGAATCTTCCTGGGACCAGGACCTTAAGCCTCCTTCCAGATATCACCATGTGTTAGCACCTAGTCCTCCTTCTGGTGCCAGCTGTGGAGATGTGGTGCTCCAAATCCATAACCATCCTCCTGGCTAGGATTCTCCTGCTCTGCAGTCCCTAGACCTGAATTCTTTCTTCTCCTGGAGTCCCTAGCCCAGGGGTGGCCAAGAGGTAGATCACTAGTAGTTAGTGTCTAGTAGGCCACAATGTGTGGAGAGGGACTAGACTCTCAGGAAAGCAGGACTGGCACCTTAGGAAGCATCTCCAGGGAGGAGACAGGCAGAAGAGTTCCTCCTCCACAGCAGGGAAGGTTCTTCCTAAAGGGGAGTGCTCTATCCACTCCTGGGACCAAGTGCTGAGATGCCCTAGTGCAGGATCCTGGACTGGAGCAGAGGAGCCAGCAGGAAACACCCTAGTAGATCACTTGAAGTTAATGCCTGAATCAAGTGGATTGCATGCACCGTTAAGTCTGGTCACCCCTCCCGTAGTCCTTCCTGGTGTCTCCCAGATAGCACCTTACTCTTCCAGAGCAGCCACCCCAAGTCAAGCAGCTGTACTCAGTCCTGCCCCAGCCTGGCCTGCACCAGAACTCATGTCAACTGCCCAAAAAAAAAACAAGACTGGGGCACAATACTTTGCTATTAAAGTCAATGGTTCAGCTGCAAAGTTAAAATCAGCCCCAAGCTATGCTACCCATTGGGCATGGTGTGCTAAGGTACACCAGTCTGTGGACTATGGTGCACAAGGAAGTGATGTGGTCAGCACCACATCCTGCCACCTTTTGATTTCCCTCACCCAGTCGATCAGGTACTGTAGCAGGTGGTCCATCCCCAACACAAAGTCATTAGTTTGGCAGGAGGGATGCCAAGCGCACTTTTGGCATCCCTCCAAGTCTTGGTTTATCCAACTCAGACTGTTTCTTTGTCCTTAGGGAAGGGGTTGTCCAGGTATACATTCGTACCATGGGCCTCCACCTGAGTGAGTCCATAGTGTCACAGGCACCCTTCCACTCTTGTGACATCTCTGGCCCAGTCCCATGCTGGGCTGGGACTCTGTCCAGGTCACTAGTATCTCCTTCTCTAGGGTCTCTATTGCTGCCTTAGCTGACCCTGTGAGTTGCCAACTTAGTGGTCCCCTGCAACTCTCTGAGCCCTTGGCTTCCTACCCATCTCACACCCATTTGGTTCACCATTACACTGATCCCTTCCATGATAAGGGCCTCCATCTCTTGCACCCTAGGGCCTCTTGCCCACAAGAGCTGTGTGTTCTCCAGGGCTCCCTGCCTCCTCTGCAGCCTGGCCTTTCCCAAGCCTCACTGGCCTGTTCCCTGCCATTCCCAAAGGTTCCTTGTATTTGGCTCAGCTGTCACAGCTTCTACCCAGTGACTTGAAGCCAAAATTAGCAGACTCCATTGCAAAGTCAGAGCCAGAGTTTGGGGAGGCCTGGTCTTGTCCGGTTTGTTTGGATCAACTTCAATTAGACTCACCCACCAACGCAGAGGCTATGCTTGACCAGTTGTGAATTAGATCCATGTTCATCCTGGCTGGTGAAAGCCAGCCAGGAGACATTGGCACCGTTGCTGGCTTTGGTTGGCAGTGCCTCCCTTTGGGAGGGCAAGGTGCCTGATGGCCTCAAACAGCAGTCATCCATCCCCTGCTCAATAAACCATCTCTTGATGTCGATTCCCCTGCCAGCTGCCATCCTGTCTGTAACCTTCCCTTTTTAGGGAAGGTTAATGAGCAGGGGGTCTTCTCTTGCAAGTACCAACCGTCTGTGAGGTTCATACAACAAGGGCACGCAGAAAGGCACTCTCAGTAGCTGCTCCACAATTAATTATTTATTTATTTTATTTTTACAATTTATATGCCGCCCCGGGGTGGCTCACAATATATTAAAACATTAAAAATAAGCCATATTGATTTCAGTTAACACAATATAAAACCCCATCCCCCCACATACTAACCCAACCCACCCACCCCATCTCCCTCGGGAAAAGTCTGGCGGAACAGCCAAGTCTTACATTGTCTGCAGAAAGAGGGGAGGTCAGCAGCCAAGCGGATCTCCAATGGGAGGGAGTTGCACAGCCGTGGCACAGCCACGGAGAACGCCCTCCGCACAGTAGACGCCCGGAAACCCCGAGGAGGGCGCCCCTAGCCGACCGCAGAACCGGGAGGGTGAGGCGGTCCTGCAGATAGGCAGATAGGCAGGGCCCAAGCCATTTAGGGCTTTAAAGGTCAGCACCAACACCTTGAATTGAGCCCGGAAACCTACCAGCAGCCACTGCAGAGAGCGAAACACCTGTGTTATATGCTCGTGTCGGCCCATCCCCGTTAAGAAATGGACCACCGCATTCTGCACCAGCTGCAGCTTCCAAACCAATACCAAGGGTAGCCCCAAAAAGAGAACATTGCAGTAATCCAGTCTCGAGGTAATAAAAGCATGGATGACCGTGGCCAGATCCAAGTCAAAGACATATGGCCTAAGTGGACGCACCAGATGTAGCTGGCGAAATGCTCCTTTCGCCACAGCCGTCACCTGAGCATCCAGGCAGACCTGTGTGTCCAGGAGCACCCCCAGACTCCAGACCTGAGAAACCAGGGGGGGCGGAACCCATCAATGATGGGGGCCACCACCACCACCCCGGCTTTCCCCACGACCATCACCTTCATCTTGTCAGGATTTAGTCTCAGGCGGCTCGCCCTCATTCAATTCCCTACAGCGGACAAACACCGGGTAAGCACCAAGACTGCAGGGCTTAAGTCAGAGGAAAATGAAAGATATAGCTGGGTGTCATCAGCATATTGATGACAACAACCTCTCCCAAAGGCTGCATGTATGTACACGTTGAACAGGAAAGGGGATAGGATGGAACTCTCCCTCTTTGGAGATTTGTCTAAGCCCAAGCCTGCTTACTTTACAGAAGAGATGCAGGTCATTTTTGTTTGGCCAGGTGTTTGGCAGGCTGGGATAGGGTTGGGTGGGACTGGGTGGAGGGGTTAGGGAAAATAATGGTGTTTTTATATACATTTTATGTTTATTATTTTTAAAATTTTTGTAATCCACCCTGAGCCTTAAGGGAAAGGCGGGGTAAAAATGAAATAAATAAATTGGTCCTGGCCCCTTCCATAAACAGAGGCCTCCAGCTCTCACATCCAAGAGCTGGATCTTTTCCTAGGGCTCCCTGCTCCCCTGCAACTTGCCCCAGGTCTCTAAGGCCCTTGCTGGCCTAAGGCCCTGCCTTTCAGGGCCCTCGAGTCTTGACCCCCTAGCCCCTGGGCAGGAGCAGGCTCCCCCAGTCCAAGTACTGCACACTTAGCCATTACACCACACTGGCTCTAAGTTATAAGCCACAGCTAGGATTCCGTGACCAGCTCAACATCCCATCACCCTGATCTTGCTATACTGGGCCCCATGCGGGGGCCATGTGTGAAGTGCGGGTCTAATTTTCATAATTTAAATAGTTTGCCAGGGCTGCCACCCCCAGGTGCAGGGCCTAGGCTGGCATGGGGCCATGTGCAGCTGCACATGTTGCACATGGCAGAGTGCTGACTTGCTGTGGGCCTGATCCCTCATCAACTCCCTACAGCACTCTACTACAAGTACCCATTCATAACTGGGCAGATTGAAGGCAACCATCCAGTGAGAAACCAAACTCGCAACGTACACAGCCTCAGACAATTTCTGAGCGCAGGAGAAACAAACTCACGGGGGGAGTTACACATTCACTCTCACTACCCTAAGTCAGCTGGGCACCATTGGAAACAGCGGACGCTGGGGAACTCACGCATGCTTGGAGATCTGGACTTGTAAAACCTTGATATCAGGGTTTTACAATTCCAGATCTCCAAGCATGCTAGAGTTCGACTCTGGCTGTTTCCAATGGGGCCCGGCCAACTTCCAGTAGCGTGGGTGAACGTCTCCAGCTGGCTTTCTACAAGGCAGTCTGATTCAATTGCCCTATCAGAGAACTTGAGGACCTACCTCTCATCACTTCCCAAATGTGATAATGGAGATAAAAAAATCAACAAGAATCCATTACAGATCCTGCTCTCGTTAATATTTCAGGCAAAGCAGAAGCCAATTTTCAACTACATTTACAAACAAACCCGTCACTAAGGAAATCTCCAGCACTATTCAGGACCTCTTTTATAGACATGTGAGCAGATAGTGAATGGAATAATTATAGGAAATGGATACGGAGCCTACTGAATGGCATCCACGTCATTCTAATTAATATTAAAAATACTGAAATAATAGACTAAGATGCTGGCTGCAACCCTGACGCCACTGAGATCAGACTAAACTCCCATTGACTTCAATACAGCAGGATTGCACCTTCAGCAGGGGATATAAGCAGCAGCAGTTAGGGCGCTTTTCGATGAGACGGAAATAGCGGCTGAGCCCTTTATCAGCTGCCATTGCTGCTGTCCGTTTGAATCCCCGGCGCGCTCTAACACCAGGTCTCCTCCGCGTGAAGCCAGCCCAGCGATCCTGCCCCCTTCAAGGCGGATCGCCAATGTGCCGGCTTTACGCCGCACTTCCGGTCTCATGTGCGCATGGCCAGATACTCTCTGGGACGGGTCTAAACAGCAAACACGTCCCAGAGAGTATTGCGGGGGTGGAGAGGTGGCAGCGGCAATGATGTCGCTTGCCTCCCTCTCGTCAAAAAGCACCCTTAGAGGCTGTGACCCAGCCCAAGCCTGATGGAACCCAACTGTTCACATCACCAGAGTAGTGTCTGCCAGAGTCCGTCAGGCCAGGCTTGGCTTCTCAGCTCCAAGAGGCTCTGCCCTCAACTCCATGGAGCGCTGTGACATCATGGTGCTCTACAGGGGGCCTGGGCATGTCAGATGGGGTAGGAGAATCCCTTCCCCTCCCCCCACCCCACCCCGCCCTTTTCTGGCATATCTTCATCTCTTATATTACATCACAGTGCTCCACGGGCAGGGAAGGCAGGGCGACCTACGTATTGATTTAGTGATTTGAATTTCTACTCTGCCCCTGCTCAAAGGCTCAGGGCGGCTTACAACATAAAAAACACAAAATACAATTAAAAATACAATAAAAATCCATATTAAAAAACCTTTTTAAAAAAGAAACTCATCTCTAAACCTCTCCTAAATCCACCACTCACCTTAACCCCACCTGCCAAATGCTTTGACAAAAATAAAAGTTTTACACTGCCTTCAGAATAAGTTTGGGCTCTGACGGATCTCTGGGGGAAGGAAGTGTCACAAGTTGGAGGTCCGCACCCCCACTTTACCGGGTTTGAGTGACTCCATTTCCCTCGCGTACAGCCCACTTGGATCAGTTTTCTCTCTCTGGCTGATTCAAGCCTGCCGCTAGAAAGCAAAGTCCTGTCTCCCAGTTCATAGCTCCAGCCTTGCTGGCTGGCAAGATGCAGGATGCAGTTGAGAATGCTCCAGATGGCTAAGCGAGAGAGCTCTCCCAAGGTGGCTTAATGGCCTCCTTAAATATCTTTCATGGTCTCTTTGTCTCCGGTTTCCCGCCTTGGAGAAATGTGAGGCCTGTCACGTAGGCAACCCAGGCAAATATGAAGGTTGATTTGCATCTCCACAGGTCTGTCTGGCGAGGGTTCCCAAATACACATTCTTTTTATCTCTTTGTATTTCCTGGAGCTTGGTCACGTGTCACAGTCCTGATTTGGGTTTTACAGTTCTCATTTGTAACATTACATACATGTTGCATGTTTTGCTTTACATATTTACTAGGCTTGTAGTCTACATGTAGGCCAGTATCACACGTGTGACCCTATGTTCCTCCGTGACAGGGAGTTCCACAATATGGGGGCATCTTCAGGCTGTTGTCATGCAGACAAGATTACTAGGTGGTACCCACAAGATGGCACTCCTGGCCAACGGCAGGGGTCACAGTGGAGCATGGCAGGAAAGGCGGTGTTTCTGATATGTGGGGCCCAGACTATTCAGGGCTTAAAAGTCAAAAACAACACCTTGAATTGTGCCCAGAAAGCTATAGGCAACCAGTGCAGACTGTAAAGCACAGATGTAATGTCTTCACAACAACCCACCCCTGACAGGAACCAGCCACCATGCTCTGCAACAGCTGCAGCTTTCTGAACAGTCATCAAGGGCAGCCCCATGTGAAGTAATCTAGCCTTCAGGTGATGGCATATATATATTGGTGGCCAGATCTGAATCAGAAATAAAGGAATGCAGCTTGCTCACCATATGGAGTTGGTGAAAAGCATTCCTGGCCACTACAGCAACCGGATGTTCCAGACAGCACAGTAAGGGGTCCAGAAGCACTCCAAGGCTGTGAACCTGAGTGACCTGTGGAGGGGCCAGATCCCATCAATAACAGGAGTCCCAAACCTCTCCAAGTCACAGGGTCAGCCAACTATCATCACTTCAGTCTTGTCTGGATTAATCTTCAGTCAGCTCACCCTCATCCAGTCCCCAACAGCAGCCAGGATTTGGGAAAGCACCAAGTTTGCAGGACCTGGGTCAGATGAAAGAGAGAGAGAGACAGCTGGGTGTCATCAGCATACAGATGGTGCTTCACTCCAAACCTCCACATGATCTCACCCAGCGGCCTCAGATACACACTGAACAAGAGGGGAGATGAGATGGAACCCCGCAAGACACGAAAAAGGAGGTCCAGAGGGGACGACAAGCAATCTCCCATCACCACTCGCTGTGACCTTCCCGACAGGAACAAATGGAACCACTCAAGAGCAATCCTGCACACCCCTGCCAAGTCCTGCAGGCATGTCAACACCTCATGATCAACTGTATCAAAGACCACTGAAAGATCTAACAAGATCAACAGGGAACAGTTCCCTTTGTCAATCTCCAGGTGAAGATCATCAACCAAGGCCACAAGGGCAGTCTCCATGCTATATCCCAGACTAAAACCTGTATGAAATAGGTCAAGAACGCGATAGCATCAAGATGAGCCTGAAGATGCTAGGCAGCCACCCATTCAATAACCTTTCCTAAAAACAGAAGGTTAGAGATGGGGCAATAGGTTGCCAGGGTATCAGCATCCAAAGATGGTTTCTTGAGAAGGGGCCAGACAACCACAGTTTTAAGGGCATCTGACAACCTATCCTCCCAAAGGGAGGCATTGACAATCCCAGCCAGCAATGGCCCCCATGTCTCCCAGCTGGCTTTCACCACCAAGGACAGACAAGGATCTAATTCACAACTCATTGCCCACATCGCTCCAAGGCAAAGCACATCCTCCGCACTGGTGGGCACCACTAATTGAAACTGATCCAAACAAACAGGATAAGGCTAAAATTTCACAATCCCAAAACACTGACTGCACATGAAGTAGCGGCACCCAAGTCTTGGTGAATACGAGTAATTTTGTCTGCAAAGTAATTAATAAAAATGTCACAGCAGGCAATTAAATAGATTACTCTAGTTCATCAAGGAGACAGACTGGATTAACCAGGCCATTCACCACCCGGAACAGCTTTGTCGTATGAGACTTTGCAGACAGTGTGATAGCAGAGAAGAAAGCTTTCCAAAAGAAACCTAGACACATTAGCCCAATGTACTCTGGCTCAGGCCATACTTTTGCCCAGATTTCTGACCTAAGCAAGACTCTACAGGCAGAGGGTGACCACTCACTCTTCTTCACCTTTAATGATCCCTTATGGTTCAATAGCACCTTTTGTGGCAAGTTTTGTCATCAATGTGCTCTGGGCCAATGGGTACAGCAGAACCTGCCAAACCAAAGCAAGTAAGTAAATTACGGGAACCAGCTTTCGCCATGTCCCAATAAACAATACTATATATATATATAGATAGAGAGAGAGAGAGAGAGAGAGAGAGATATAGAGAGAGAGAGATTCCCTATGATCAATGTTTTTGCTCATGTAGTCTGCATGAGGTTGATACTATGGAGCATTTCCTGCTACGTTGCCCTCAGCTCGCTGCGTTGAGATCAGTGTGCTTGACCCCGTTGTTAAAAGAGGGTGGAGAGGTCAAACAGAGTGAAATTTACAAGATACTATTGAGGATGGTGGATAGGGATGCAATTTTGGCCATTGCAGTTTTTGATAGGCTGGCAATTAAAAGGAGGGAATGATTAAAATCTAGGCAGGGTGAGCTAGTGGTTGCTGGTGACGACATGCTAGTTGACTAGGAAATGCCTTACGGGAGTGTTAAGGTTGATCAGCATCCCACTATGTTGTTGTTTTTTGTTCCCCTCCTGTTGGAGGGGACAAGCGGTGGCCACTTAGTAGCAACCCAGTTGATGTTAACTAATTGGCTATTTTGTCTACTGTTTGTTGATTTTATATATATATATATATATATAAAATCAACAAACTTGTTTAAATGGTTATATAACCAACCAATATAAGTGCAGTAGACAAAATAGCCAATTAGTTAACATCAACTGGGTTGCTACTAAGTGGCCACCGCTTGTCCCCTCCAACAGGAGGGGAACAAAAAAAAAAACATAGTGGGATGCTGATCAACCTTAACACTCCCGTAAGGCATTTCCTAGTCAACTAGCATGTCGTCACCAGCAACCACTAGCTCACCCTGCCTAGATTTTAATCATTCCCTCCTTTTAATTGCCAGCCTAGCAAAAACTGCAATGGCCAAAATTGCATCCCTATCCACCATCCTCAATAGTATCTTGTAAATTTCACTCTGTTTGACCTCTCCACCCTCTTTTAACAACGGGGTCAAGCACACTGATCTCAACGCAGCGAGCTGAGGGCAACGTAGCAGGAAATGCTCCATAGTATCAACCTCATGCAGACTACATGAGCAAAAACATTGATCATAGGGAATCTGTCCATATCTGCCCTTAACAATTACAGAACTTACCAGATGAAATCTTAAATTCATGTAGCACCGGCATAACTCTGGATTAACGAGAAGATCTAAATATTTCTCGAAACCAAAAGGAGGTTTTAACTAATTTCAGCCCCGGGTGCTACTTTCCACTGGGAAATTCTAGCTAAGTCCTCCTGCCAGGCCATATCTTGGATTCTCTGTAGGACCTCTGACTCAATAGCCCTGAGTCCCCTCCCCTGAAAATACTCAAACGAAAAACCCAGATCCCTGAGTAACCTCCAGAGGTAGAGCACCCAGGGATATGGGTGGGATCCCAGAGATGTTAACTCCTCCCGCAAACACTGCATCGAGGGTGCTGTCTCCTGTTTGGCTAACAACCGTAGCCAAAGTCTGACATAGGCCTGTTTGGCCCTTGCCCCCAAGGAGACAACACCCACTTCTGCCCTCAGTATTGCTCCTGGGACCCCAGAAGGGGCCCTAAGGAGGCGTCGGGGAAAGGAATTTTGAGTTCTTTCCAGGGTCCTCTCGTCCAAGTCAGGGATGAGCTCCGTCGCAAAGATTGCCGTAGGTGGAACCTTGGCACAGTAAAACCCCATAAAGGATGACAAGGGGACCCCGCTAGAAAAGGTGGCTGTTCTAGCGATAGCCCCAGCTGCCCTTAGGGCCTTGTTGGTTCTTGTCTGTAAATGCGTAGCCCATTAGCCACCAGCGGAAAAAACCACGCCAAGATAGTTAAACAATTTCACAACCTGGAATTTTCCCGCCACAGATCTCCAGAAATGGGGAGGGTTTTTCTGGCCCACTATCATGATCTTAGATTTCTCTGGGTTAATTTTTAGGCCATTTGTCACACAATAACCATGGAATGCCCCAATAGCCAGTCACAACCCAACCTCTGACTGGGCCATCAGAACTAGGTCATCAGCAAACTGGAGAAACCCCATCTGTGTATCGCCAATCTTGGGGGGGTGAAAATCTACTGACCTAATGAAATCAGGTAGATCAGCCAAATAAAGATTGAATAGGAGGGGGGCCAAGACACAACCTTGTCAGACCCCCCTCCTAATTTGGAACCCAGTATCACTGCCTCCCCCTCCACCGCCCCTCGCCCTCAGCCGGGCACTGTTATTAGCATATAGATGGACTATGGAGAGGAGTATCTTATCATCCATGCCCCTCTTAATTAATTTAGCTCACAGTCTATTACGGGGGACGGTGTCAAAAGCCTTAGTCAGGTCCAGGAAAGCCATATAAAACTTACGTTTCTTGATCTTATGATATTTAAATATAAGATGTTGCAAGATAAAACAGCATTCTATAGTTGATCTGGCCTTCCTGAACACAAACTGTTCTTTTGGAATAATATCCCTTCCCTCTGCCCACCTATTCAAGTGTTCATTGAGGAACTTAGCATATAGTTTACCCACTATTGACAAAAGGCTGATAGGCCTGTAACATGACAGATCCCAAATCTGACCCCTCTTATAAATGGGCACTATATAGCTGGTAGACCAGGATGGGGGCACAATGCCCATGTTGGCTACTATGGTAAATAGTGTGGATAAAAAGATAGGCCCACCTCTTTGGAGTGGCTTGAAGGACCTCTGCTGTAACCCCGTCGGGCCCCGCTGCCTTTCCTACTTTCAAAGTCGTAATAACACTAATAATAGTGGACTCCGAAAATTCTTCCTTCTGCCACAGGAAACCTCCCTCGCTCCTTCTCGGAACAGTTAGATCATCTAACCCCAACTCCCGATCTTCATACAGATCAGCAAAAAAAAGTTCACACTGGGAAGAAGAAATTCCTTGACTTCCCACTCGACTCTTAGGCTTTATGATAGCATTAAGAGCAGTCCAAAACCTACTTGAATTCCCTGTTTCCAAATCCACTGCCATAATTGCCCACATCCTATTATAGTACTCAGCCCGCTTAGCTCTCAGCAATTTAGAGTAGGCTAGCCTGAGGTTCCTAAATTCATCCCAACGTCTCTCATCCCAATTCCCAATCCATTTCCACTTGAGCCTTACTAACTGGCCCTTCATTCTTCTACACTCCATATCGTACCACTTATCTTCATCTTTGAGATATACAACTTTGGGCCCAGATCTCAGAGAATCCATAAGGAGCCTCAAAATGCCCTCATAGTCTCATCTGCCCCCTAGGCTCCCCACACCTCTTGAATTGAGTGAGCAAATGGTCAAAGTAAGAGGAGTGAAAAAAGTCCTGTAATGTCCCAGCCATCTCTCCAGGAGTCGACGCTCTTGCTCGTAAGGAGACCCTCCCCCCATTTGGCCTCCCAACCCTGGATCCCCAAACCCCCTCCTCTTTAATGGAGAAAAAGAGAGCGACATGGTCGCTCTCAGGTCTTGCAACCAATTCTAGTTGGGTAAAGGAATCGCAGAGTCATGCCTCCACCAATATTAGGTCCACTCTACTTCTGCCCTGCAGTCCGAAAAAGGTAAACCCCTCTTTAGTGGTAGTCGGGGGAGCTTCTTCCAAAGCAATAAGGTCCAATCTAGAAACCAACCCTTCCAATATCCTCCTTCACCGAGAAGCCTCTGACGCCCCCTCTAACTCCCAACTCACGGTCGAAGGGGTCTCCCAACTACTTCCCGACCCAGTATTCCAGTCACCCAACAGGACAAAAACTGTCTGTGGAAACTGGTCCTCGAGTAGGCGAAACTCCCTCTCTATGGCTACCCAAACATCCTCCTCATAGTAAGGAGATGTAGTGGGAGGAATATACACATTAAAAGCTATAAATTGTGTTCTAGACTGACCCAATCGTATTGTTCCCACTTGATATTCCAACCGCATAGCGCCAAACAAGGAAAATTTAGACAAGCAATTGTTAGGAACACAAAAAGCAAGCCCTCCAGAGATCCTACCTCTTCCTCACTTCTTCCCACCATGGAGGAAGACCTGGAACCCTTTGATGTCTATACTGTCTTCCGGGTTTACCCAGGTCTCTTGTAAGCAAATGAGGTCAAAGGATGCCAGGAAATCATGCCAGTCCCTGTCCCCCAGTTTGGCTTTAACTCCTGATATATTCCAGGGCATTACAGAGAATCTCCCCCGCACACCCCCATTGGTGGACCAAACGTTCATCTACATAGGGGAAGCGGAGTCCCCATGTCATCCTGGAACAAAATTACTCTGGGGGAAATTCCTGTTGGAGTCTGCTACCGCCATAGCCTTATTACCGGAGTTAAACACTATCTCATCAATGGCTCTTGAACCTAAGACATCACCTTCCTCCCTAACCTGAGTAAAATATCTCAGTAAAGTTGGTTGAACCAGCTGGCTATCCTTTCCTCATCTAATAGGCGAAGTGCTGAGCATTGTAATTGCCATCTGAGAGGAAATCCCTGGCTCCCCAGTATCCCAACTGAACCCCCCTTGGATATCAGAGTCTCCAGGGTCAGCACCATGTGGGAGGGAAACCCTCTTCCCTACGACCACTGACTTTCCTAAATTCCCAGAATTGTCCCCACACCCTCCATGTTCATACAAGCAACCAACTGCCAGGGAGGCCAAACAAGCGCCATCCTGGGACAGAGCCTCAGGAGGGGGAGGGATCATGGTAATAGAAAGTGTCAACGATACCAGAAAATTGGACAACTCGCTTCCAAGGGTATGATAATTAGCCAAGGAGGACTCCCCCCACGTGAGTTCACCATCCCCTGGTAACCCACCCAGGTTTCCGAGCCTCTTCGGCCCATTTTCCACCAAGGTATCCCCTTCCCCATCCTCGCAAGGAGGATTGTCAATAACTACCGGGGGATTGCGAGCCTCAGGGCTCTCTTCGAGACCCTGGACACAGATATTAGTATGGCCCAATCGTATCAAACAGGCATCTTGTTCAAATACGGGGAGCTGTTTAAACATATCCCAAGTGGGGTGGGACTCCTTCACATCAATATGTCCCCTCCCTAGGGGGTCCCCCTTTAAGGTGGAGACCTTGGTTAAAATCAAACCCGAGGTCTGGGCCATGACCTCAATGGTTCCTCTCTGGGGCATTGAATAGACATGTGTGGTTTGGTGGAAACCAGACCCGGAAGGGCAGGGCTAGGAACCTGAGATTGAATTTCTATTGGGTGGGGCTGCGATATATCTAGCAGCCCCATATCCATTACAGCCTCGTCCCTGCTCCTCCCAGAATAGAATTCCCGTGGATATACACACTCCGAATCCACCATTTCCACCAGTCAACCCTCACCTAGCGGACCCTGCTGAGACAGCTCTACAGGGATCAAATTCCCCCCACCCAAGCAGTTGGAATCCTGTTCAGGGGGATCCTCCACATGTCTCCAGACCCTATCAATAGAGATTTCCCTTCTCAACAGGAATTTCCTGGCTTTGAACAACTCCACAACCCAAGCTTGGAGGGTAAAACATACACGTAAATGGTACAATTGGTCGGCTCCAACCCCATAATTTGGGAGCCAAACAATGTCCTTGATCATGGAGGTTTGAATTGACCTTCTCAAAAAAAAAAAAAGGAAAGATGCTGGGATACTTGCCCCAGATTGTTCCACTCATGGGCTACCCCATTGTGATCGTGACCAATATACAGGAGGATTTCATTCGCCCTTAACACAGGGCGCTTGCGGGTGCGAGAAATAAAAGTTCTTTTATGGAAATCACTTCCCCTTCTCGAGGCAGGCTCCGACTCAGAAGATCGTACATCTAAATAAACTTCTGGGGCTACCAGTCTGCTAGCTAAATCAGCCAGCTGTGTTTTGACTACCCTCAATGAAGAATCTAACTCCCTAATCCCTGCAAAGACAGCCTCAACTGTTTTGTCAATTAAATTAGTCTGGTTGAGTAAATAAATCTTAGTTGGGTCATCGCCCTTAAATTGGAAGAGGGAGGCACCTTTGGGGGGTGGGGGATGCCGGAACAGAAGAAGCAATGCCACACCCGCCACACACACCCCTCCCCTGTTACTTGATACACAAGTGGGAGAAATATGCAGGGGAAAATATTCACTAGCCAAGGTGGATTTGCAGTTCCTTGGAGTCTTAGCAGGCAAGTCCTTGTCCGAACAAAGGGATGAGGGGTCACGGCTACATTTCTTTTCCATTTTGAAAGCAACTAACCAGGGTACAAGATACCGTTAATCCTGGCCCCCTGGCCTTACACCTATAGGCACAAGGGAACACCCTTGCACGTGTAGCCCCGGCGCTCGCCGCAAAGTCGGGTCTGGCCGTGTTAAATCCAGCACTTCCCTCAAGCAACAAAGTATCTCCACGCAGTTCCAACAACGTGGGTCTGGTCGACAGATCAAGTCCGGGCCACATAGAAGGGGCCAATAAACTTGGGCCCTGTAGATGATAGACCTACCCCTTCTCGGGGGGTGCTGTCGGAAAAGCTTGGCCCCTGTGGATGGCAATCCTACCCCTTCTCAGGGGGTACTGTCAAACAAAACTGGGCCCCTGTAACAAAAAAAAAAGCTACCCCTAATTTCAGGGAGCTTGACCCCCAACTAAGATAGCAACCTGGCCCCCGGCCCCACCGGCGCCTAAGGCCGCACGCACAAGGGCGCAGCCTTGCACGCGCAGCCCTTAGGCGCGCACGCCCAAGGCGTGCTGCTCCTTATACTCTTGCTGGAGCTCTGGTTCCCTCCCACCAATCAAGATTGACCACAGCCAGCAACAATTAGTGCAGCAGGGAATTCTCAGGCTGCTACAAGCCTCTAGCGGTTCCACAAATAAAGTCACAAGCACAGAGCACACAATAGGCACCTAGCTGCAGCAAGCCCAGTCTGCCACACTGTTCTCCCCTCGAGCGCTTGCCCACAATCGCCAAACCAAAGCAGTGGCTTCAGCAGTGATGGGGATGACCTCCAGGGCTCCCAACAATGGCAGAGGCCTGAATACCCCACCTCATAACACTGCTGAGGGCCAGGGCAAGCAACAAAAGGAGTCATTGACTTTTGAGTCTCCAAAGAGCTTCAGAGCTGGGTTCACAGTGGTCAAAGGATAAGCCTTTTTCCTCCTTTGGACTGAAAAATCTGACTCCACCAATAGAACTGCAACTTGGTGAATGCTTGTCCCCTCTCCCCCTCTGTTCCCTTCCCTGCTGGGAGATGCTTGTTTGAAGCGCTCCCCACACCCACAGGCACGGACACACACCCATCCCACAGTAGTTGTTTAAAAACACCCGGAGTCACACAGGATCAGGGTCCAAGGGTTCCAAAATTCAGTGCATCTTAGTGGTGAACAAGCACGCGGACATCAACAGATGGACAGGCAGGGTCAGAAGAGCAGGCTTCAAGACAGATGCAGAGCAGGCTTCAAGGGGAGTCACACACAGGCAAACAGGAACTCAGACAGAGAAACATGGCTGCCCAACCAGGGAAGGAAAACAGACTGATAATGCACCCAGCCTGCTGTGGCTTGTGGCTGGTCTTACATACACACCAGCAGCCAACCAGAAAGCTGTGGGCATGGAGCAAGGCTGAGGGAGGGGCGTGGCTTGACCCTTGGAGGGCATTCAGCAAAGCCCTAGGGACCTAGCTGGAATACCTTGGTTCAGTTGAGACATCAGCAGCCATTGCACCAGGAATGCTGGTTTGAGTCCAGGTCTTTAAAACAGGAAGACTTTGAGTGATCTTTCTAGTATTTCACCCTTTGTTGTGACCCAACCAAGTCCTTAAACTAACTCCCAATAATGGGCCTTGATTTGATTTGCATCACTTTGGCAATTTAAAGATGGCTCATGGGCTTCAATTTTTTGTGGCTAAAGGAAATCTTCTATTAGCAGAGACCGGTCTTAGTTAGGGTTTAGCTTTTCTTTGCAGTACAGCCACTAGAGGGGGAGATAATCCCAAACAGTGTCTAATTCCTATTTTGTAGTCCATGCACATACACACATACAGAACAGCAAGCACATTACCACACAACCCGAGGCATGAATCTGCAAAACACTTACCTGGGGGTGGCTGTAGGATTGCCGGTCCAAATCTATCAACGCGAGGAATCCCATATTTGAATCCAAGCAAATCATCATCATGGCATTTTAGTACATTTCATTTACAAAAGACTTTGCCGCAGAAACACTGTTTTTAAACATCATTTTTAGAGTTGATTCTGTCTAGGCCTGTACCTTTGGGCTGGCTTCCTAGAAGCTAAATAGGACAATGAGATTTGGCTAATAATTTATCATACTCTCCAGATACATCACACCATCAGCAGTCCTCAAAGTACAGTACAAAGAATAAGAGCTAGAATTAGAAGGGGTGCCCTGTGCCAGGGAGAAATAGGGGAATGGACAAGCCAATGTAACCCCCAAATGAGAAGAGGGCAATGCAGTGCTCACAAAGCTGAGAGGCAGAGCTGACACCCCCTGCTGCCTCTGTTTAGCTGAAAAGGCCTATGTGGGAACAGTGGTGCAGTTAGGTAATTTTAGATACCAGACTTAACAGTCTTGTGGAGCCCCTATGTGCGTGTGCACATGCTCCTGTACACCTATAGGGGGTGGAGCCTAGCTGTCAGGGTATGGAGGAGGCAGGGCCCACAGGGACCACAGAGGGGGTGGCTCGGGGTGCCCAGAGGGTCGCACTCCCCCCCAGTACCTGTGTCTGTAGACCCTTCCCCTGCTTGCAGTCTGCTGGGCCAGCGATTACCTGATGAGAGGCAGCTGCTGCGCTCTGAGTGCCTGCAGCTGAGGTGAGGGCGGGGTCTGAAGCAGGGCACATAAAAGGAGGGCCATTGGGCTTCTTTCTTTGGTGGTGATCAGAGCTTCTGGGTTCTTGTAATCAGGGCTGTGTGTTGGTGAAACTATGGTTTACTAGACGCCATTCCTGTGTGAAGAGTACTATGTGTGGTGAGTGATTGTATGTGAGTGGTGTGTGCTTCCATCTTCCTTGTTGTTGATCTTCCATGCCTTCCTGTGTGTGGTTGCCCTAATCTCTCCCTGCTCCCCTCTGGGGTTCTCAGGGTCTGGGATCCCTATCCGTTCCTCGCTTGCTTCCCCTCCTGGGTTGCGTATGTGGAGGATCGCTATTACCCAGAGTGTGACATCCCTGATAGGCTCACTGATGAATGGTGGCTGGGTCAGGTGTCCTGCAACACACAATTGACCACACAGCGATACACCATACTGAGGGCTCCTTTAACCCTAATAGTGTGTGTCTGAGAGTGGGGTGCCCCCCCTTTTTTTTGGTCTTGTTTTCCCTTGCTAGCCCATATTCCCCATGCTAGCAGGGCAGGGGTGGAGTCTAGCAGGGCAAGGGTGGAGCCTGGTACTCTCCATTCACTAATGGCTTTGGATTTTCACCCACCAAAAGCTTTGGAGAAGCAAAAGGGTCAAATGCATTACTTTTAGAAACAAGTACAGGAAACATGCATTCAGTAAATAAATACAGATGATATAAATTAAATGTGGATTGTGTCCCATGGATTGCCCCAACATCCCCCACAGAGTGCCTCCTCACCTAGCCCACCCAGCTTTCCTCCCCCAGTTCCCCTCCTGGAAGGACAGGGCGGAAAGGGCACGCAACACTCGCCATGTAGCATTCAAAGAAAGACACACTAAAATAGGGGCAAACAAAGCTTGTTCTTAGATTATAATCCCCTGGGCTGGGACTTGTCTCCAATAACCTGAATGTGTTCAGTGGCAGGAGTACAATAGCAGAGAAAACAGAAGTACCATAACAGCAAGCCCAGATTATAGAAATTTTCAATACCTTACTTAAGGTGTAATTCAGCAACATTATAGTATCTGAAATGCACAGGAAAATGCTGCAAATCCAACTGGATTATGTGAAATCCTAAATGGCAGCACAGCATAAATGCTGCATATTTTTTACAGAAGGCGAGGAGGCATGCAGAGTTCAGGAGAGGGCATGCAACACCCACCATGTGGCATTAAGAAAGACACACCAAAATGCATGGAAAATGCAAGAAATCCCAACAGCATTGTGTGGACTCCTAAAATGCACACCTGCCATAAATGCTGCAATTGGTGCCTGGGAGGGTCTGGGAAAAGACCCCACCCCTGATGTAGCACTTTCAGTCCTTCCTACCAAAATTCCCAGACCAGTAAACAAGCAAAAAAATGACATGGAAAAATCCTTAAGATTCCAAGTTCAAACTTCAAAGTAGAGTGGGGGCAAAATTCAAAGTGGCTAACATGGCTACCCCACTGCACTGGTAACTAACTATGTAAGAGTGTGGAAGAGACCCCACTTCCTCCCCAGGGAAGTGATTAAGGCTGATCCCAAACCAAGAGAACAGGAAAATAGAATCCCCATGGAAAAAGACTAGAGGGAGGGAGATGGGGGGAGAGGAGCAGAGGCTAGCTAGCAGGGAAGGATAAGGACACTCCTCTTTCCACAGTAGTGTAGAGATAGGATCCGAGGCCCTAGCTGTGGAGGCAGATGGGGAATGCTCTGGCTCATCTCCCACCCACCCCCCAAAGGGTTCCCACTCTCAATGCAGTTTTGCAGGCACAGCAGTAGCAATACTTCTGCCCCCTGCTAGCTTCTCCCCCCTCCCCGCCGCTCACTCCTTCCCAATCCCCCTTACCCCATCACTCTCACACACCCTCAGGTTGGGGGGGGGGGGTTCACTTGTCTCTACCTTGGCCTGGTACTGGGGCACCTGCCACCCAGCCAGGTATCACGCTGCTGCCGTTGCTTGGTCGCTGGGGGGCTAGTAGCTGCTGGCACCTGTTGGAAGGGCCAGGGAGACAGCAGGCGGAGCCCTTTTCAACCTCTGTGTCCTAGCCTCTGTGCTGCTGCTGCAGGCAGAAGTGAGCTATGGCACAGCGCCACATGGCAGCTGGAGCAGGGAAGACCATGGCCCGAAGCCAGGAAACTCAGAACTGGGAAGGCCTGGGGGGAGAGGCTGCTGTTGCATTGTAGTGGGGCTGGGAGTGGCCCCTCGGGGGTGGCTAGAGTGGAGGAGACAGGCCACGACCAGCCCATACTGCGGGGCCAGCTTTGAAGTTTGCTCTCTGTTCCCCACCTCCTGCAGCTGCTTCCGTGCTACTTTCTCTCCTCGTACTCCACTCAAGGAGCTCTTTCTCCTCTTATCTCCTTCTCCTCCTCTGCTGGGTAGCTCTCCTGCTGGCCGATAGGTGGCAGATGTCTGTAAACTGATTTGCGCATGCGTCAGGAGCTACCCGGGTGTCTTCAGTTTCATTCATCTGCCTCGGCCGGTAGGACGCTTCACAGCAGCTCCGCGTTGTTTTTTCTTCAAGAGCACAGCTTAGATTCGGGGTAGGTGCATCTCAAGCCTTTATCCGCCGCAGGGGGCCCTCCTAAAAAAAAAAAAAAAAAAAAAAAAATAAAAGGACTTTACAACGTGGAAGTCAGCGGGACGCGTGGCTTCTCCAGCCCCGCTCCCATACACCGCTCCGGGGCGGCGTGCCACGCCACACCTGTGAGCTGGTTTCAAGGGAAACATCCCTAGTCTCAGAGGAGGGATCTGACTCTGCCTCCATTTTCAAATAGCTCCGGGGCGGGGCGGCCACGCCCGTGAGCTCAATCTGTGTTTTCTGCCTCTGTCGGGGCCAGAGCCCCTGGGAACAATGTGTTTGGACCTCCGGGATGGCGCGGCCGGGCCTGTGAGCTCCCGATGGCAAAATCATAAGGGCACGAGGTCCCTAGGCAGCATACTCGGGGTCAGCCACGCTGAGCCTCAGAGTTCTCCTCGCCCTCTATCTCCACGTGGAGGGGCCCCCTGCTGGACTCAGGCAGTAGCCTGCAGCCATTATTCTTCTTGCTTCCACGTGCTCTCTGCACTGGGTGGCGACAAGCAGACTGGGTGGAGACAAACCTGCCCTCCATCCCAGCTCCTCCTCAATCCCTGGCTCACAGCCTTCTTGTTCTCTTGGCAGGCTCTGGCCATGAGTTCTGGACACCCCCTCCCCGGGGACTCCTCTACTCCAGCCCCCGTTCCAGACACTCAGGTACGCCTAGACTCCCTTGAAAAATCAGTGGGTGAGATCCTGGCTACCCTAGGAAAATTGGCAAAACCTAAAGGCAAGAGAAAAGCCTCTGGTAAAACCAGAGCAGGCTCTTCTGGGGCTCCCAGAAAGAAATCTAAACTGCCACCAGAGGGCTCTCTGGGTCCACTTCTTGCTCACTCCTCTGCAGAGAGCGATCAGGAAGGGCATCATTCTGATATTATTGCGGCTCCCTCTGGCCAAAACCTCGGGGAAGCTGATATCTCCTCTGACTCTGACCACGTTCTCTCAGATCTAGAGGAAGGGGAATGGGTTGACCAAACCCCCGACCCCAAAGAGGCCGAAAGACAATTCCCCACCCAATATAAACATGATCTCATTACCCAGGTTGTGAAAACATTAAAACTACAGGAGAAATCCTCAAGACAGGATTCCTCAGACTCTTAGGAGGAGGAAACCCGTCAGTACATCCCTTCCATTCACGGCAAGGACCAGGGTGTTCCTCTAGACAAAGCATTCGAAAAACTGGTTCTAGAGGAGTGGAAACACCCAGATAAGGGTTTCAAAATGAACAAAACTCAGGATACCCTTTACTCCTTCTCCAGAAGGAAGGCCCCTCTGTTCAGGTCCCCCAAGGTAGACGCTGGGGCTGCCTCTCTAGCCAGACATACAGTTTTCCCCACTGAAGGGGATTGCCATCCTCGGGATAACACTGACAGGGCCATTGACGCAGCTTTTAAAAAAGCTTAGGAGTCCGCGTCAGCTGCCCTGAGAATAGGGATAACTTCTTCTTATGTCTCCCGTGCTATGCTTGCCTGGCTCAAAGACTTACAGGACCCAGACATTTCTGAGAGTAGGGCCCAAAGGTTAAATTCTAGAGTCTGCATGGCAGCTGCCTTTCTAGTAGACGCTACCACGGACAATCTATCTTGGTCCGCAAGATCTGTGGCTAACAACATTGCGGCACGCCGCAGGGTATGGCTACGCTCCTGGGACGGTGATGTCACCGCTAAAAACTTATTAACTGCGTCTCCATATTCCGGATCCAAACTCTTTGGTGTATGCCTACAAAAGGTACTGGAGGAAGCCTCCAGCAAGGATAAGACTAAAACCTTGCAACAAATTACCCCCAGGCAAGGTTTCTCTAGACCTCAGCCTTTTCGTTTCAGGGGATTTGCAGCACCGTCCCGGAGATTTCATCATCCGACTCACAGAGGCTATACCCCTAACTTCCCCTTCAGGGGCAGAGGACTTCAATCAGGTCGTTACGACAAGCGCAGATCCAGAGGACCCACCGCCAACCAACAAAGGCAGGACTCCTGACTATTCCGACTTCCGGGTTGGGGGCAGGATCCAAGTCTTCTTCGACGAGTGGTCTCACTCCATCTCGGACGCCTGGGTCCTTTCTTGCGTCAAACGAGGCTACGCCATCGAACTCGACAGCACCCCCCCAAGCAGATTCTTGGTCTCTCCCACATCTCGAGATGTGGTGAAGCATCAGGCCATGCAATCCGAGATCAAGAGACTTTTGGACATCAAAGCCATAGAGAAGGTCCCAACTGACCAGCAACGAACAGGTCTTTACTCCATCCTTTTTCTCGTCGCGAAGAAGACGGGCAAATAGAGGGCGGTTCTCGACCTGAAGGCCCTCAATCAGCATGTCGCGAAGAAGAAGTTCAAGATGGAGACAGTGTCCTCAATCTGCCGCAACATCCACAGGAATGACTGGATGGTGTCCCTGGATTTGCAGGACGCATACCTCCACATCCCTATCAAGAACTCTCACCGGAAATGGCTCCGGTTCACATACAACGGCCACCATTGGCAATTCCGAGCATTACCGTTTGGCCTGTCCTCGGCTCCAAGGACATTTACCAAGATTCTAATCCCTCTGGTAGCCAACTTAAGGATGGAGGGCATTCATGTCCACCCTTATCTGGACGACCTCTTGATCAGGTCCCATTCCCCGGAAAAGACCTTACTGGACCTCAATCGAACAATCCTGTACCTAGAACAACACGGTTTTCTAGTCAACAGGGACAAGAGTCACTTGATCCCCACGAGGAGATTGCAACACCTGGGCACCATCATAGATACCAGCTGCGACCACGTGTTCGTTCCTCCCGATCGAATCCACCGAATCCAGAAGCTGGTGTTGCTCCTCAAGTCATCGCTCCACGTCAGACTCGAGATTCTGGCTTCCCTTCTCGGCCTCTTGGTCTCCTGTACGGCACAAGTGGCGTGCAGCAGATTCCATCTCCGTCCCTTGCAGAGGTTACTAGCTCCTTTTCAGCGAGATCTCACTGGCGGGCGAAATCCCAGGGTTCTCATCCCCGAGCACCTCAAGAATTCCATGTCCTGGTGGTTAGACCCCATACGGTTCTCTCAAGGGGTCCCCCTCATGGAACCCCAAAGGGAGATAATCACGACGGACGCCAGCCAGACGGGCTGGGGCGCTCACACCTCGACTCGTTCAGTTCAAGGGATATGGTCGACAAGGGAGGCACGCCATCAAATCAACTTTCTAGAAATGAGAGCCATTCGCCTCGCCCTCCAGCAACTTTTTCTGTCCAGGACCGAGCTCCATTTTCTGATTTACACCAACAACACCATGGCGAAAACCTATGTGAATCACCAAGGGGGGTCCTGGTCTCGTCAACTACACCAGGAAGCAGACCGCCTCTTCAAGTGGGCCCAATCCCACGTGAGGTCCCTGAAAGCGCTTCACATCAGGGGGCAGGACAACACGACAGCGGACTGGCTCAGCCGCCAAGTGCTGAGACCTCACGAATGGTCGCTCAACAAGGCCATCTTCCAAAGGATAGTGGATTGGTTCGGCCTCCCGATCATGGACCTATTCGCCACCAGCACCAACTCCCAACTTCCCTGTTTCATGGCAAAGGAGGCTTGCAGAGATGCAGAGGCAATCGATGCCCTCAATCAACCGTGGCCCAAGGGACTGCTCTATGCATTTCCTCCATTTCCCCTGATCGCACGCACCATCGCCAAAGCCAACTTGGAGCGAGCCAATCTCCTACTGATCTCGCCCTGGTGTCCCCGGAGACCATGGTTCTCAGAATTCATACATCTCAGCCAGGGCCGGTTCAGGAAGCTCCCATTATGGACGGACCTTCTACATCAGGGACCAATCTTGTGTCCGGACATATGGACACTTCAGCTGACAGTCTGGTTATTGAGCGTTCGGCACTAAGAAGCAAGGGATATTCAGACTCTGTACTCGACACTCTACAGAACTCAAGAAAACCAGCGACTAGACATTCCTATCAACATACTTGGAAAACCTTTGCCTCTTGGTCCAAACTAAGAGGCCTAGACCCCAGACAGACTGGACTCCCCCAAGTCTTGGACTTCCTCCAGCAGGGGCTAGACAAAGGACTCAAAGCCAACACTCTTGCTAGACAGGCAGCAGCCCTAGACTCTGTCCTCAGAACCACTACTGGAAGGACTATCTCACTCTCAAAACTGTTTTTCTCGTGGCGGTCACATCAGCTCGACGGGTGTCTGAGCTGAGTGCCCTGTCTATGGAGGACAACTTTTGTATCTTCCGCCCTGATTCTGTCACTCTCAGACTGAATCCCGCCTTCATTCCGAAGGTCAATTCTTATTTTCACAGGGCCCAAGAGTTAGTGCTCCCCTCCTTCTGCCCCAACCCAGTCCACCCCAGGGAAAAAGCTTGGCATAAATTAGATGTTCGTCAAGCCCTCGAAATTTATTTAGCTAGGACACAGCCTTTCCGCAAGTCCACGGCCCTCTTCCTTAACATTCGTCCGGGCCTCCAAGGGTCTCAAGGCCTCTAAATCCTTGTTGTCCAAATGGGTGAAGCAAGCTATCATAGAAGCCTATAGGGCAGGTGGCAAGGTTCCCACCCTGCAAATCTGGGCCCACTCAGTCCGCAGTGTGGCCACTTCTTATGCCTTCAAGGCACAGGCCTCCTACGATGAAATTTGCAGGGCCGCTACTTGGGCTGCCATTCACACCTTTGTTAGACATTACAAGGTTAATGTCTTCCAGTCAGTTGAAGCTGCTTTCGGCAGGCGGGTGTTGCAGGCGGTACTGGAGGCTCCCAGTGCTGTCGGCTCCCACCCGTAGACGGAGGGATCTGGCTCTTGTACATCCCAGCAGAGGAGGAGAAGGAGGTAAGAGGAGAAAGGAGAATTGGTTACCTACCTTTGTGAATTCCTTTCTCTCTTACTCTCCTGATCCTCCTCTGGCCCTCCCTGCCGGACAGCACGACTGTTTTTCAGACTAATTCCTCACCTTGAGGGTCTCTGCACTCCCAAATTCGAGTGGTCATGCTAGTTGCAACCATTCCTGTGGTTATTGTTCTTTAATTGTTATGTTAGTTCTGTTTTTAGATAAGAATACCTTACAGGGGCACTCGGCTATGTTACAAACTGAAGACGCCCGGGTAGCTCCTGACGCATGCGCAAATCAGTTTACAGACATCTGCCACCTATCAGCCAGCAGGAGAGCTACCCAGCAGAGGAGGATCAGGAGAGTAAGAGAAAGGAATTCACAAAGGTAGGTAACCAATTCTCCTTTCTCTTCTCATGCTGCTGGTGCGGTGTGGTGCTGCTTTTGCAGGCTAGCTTGCTCTGCTGGGCTCCACCTCCTTCCCAGCCACATGGTGCTGCTGAAAGGAGGCAGGGCATGCAGCCGCTGCTAGTAAAAGGCTGCTCGGGACAGGGAGCCCCGCAGCCCGCTCCGCAGCCAACAGCAGCTGCCAACAGGTTACTTAGTATGCCAGAAGAACTTATTCAGGGAGGCTGGCTGGCTGCTGTTGCTCCCAGACAGATGTGGGGGGCTTGCTGCTCTTGATGTTACATGGGGGGTGGGACTTCATGCCAGAGCTGCTCGGGGGGCCCTGTCAGACTTGGGGGCTCAGGATGTACACCCCCAGATCCGGCCCTGACAGCACTACTGTGTGAGAAGTTGAGATGTTGGCAGGGCTGGCCTTACCATGGGGCGGCTCGGGGTGACTGCCCTGGGCCCCACTCCTGGGGGGTGCCCGCATCCAGGGTCCCCAACTCCCAGCCTGACAGTGGCCAGGAGTTGGGGGACCCCGAGTGCGGGGCACCCCTGGCCAAGTCCGACTCCGACTGACAGGCAGCGCCAGCGGAGGGGGCCATTGGGAGTGAGGGAGAGGCAGAGGCCCCGCCTCTCCCTCCCTCCGTGGGTGTCCCCCCTCCCCTCCGCTGCCTGTCAGTCTCGGGGAGGGAGAGAGAGAGGCGGGGCCTCTGCTTGGCTCTCATTCCACCTGGCCAAGACTGACAGACAGCGGAGGGGACCAGCGGGAGTGAGGGAGAACTAGAGGCCCCGCCTCTCCCTCACTCCATGGGAGGAGAGTGGGGCCCCATGTTTCTCCCCTGCCCTGGGCCCTGCATCTCCTAAAGCCGGCCCTGGATACTGGTTCAACACAGAGACGGAAAAACAAGAGAGAAACAAGATGGTTGCCTAACGGGACGCTCGAGTGCTCAATGACCACCTGAAGAGCTGCCATCACTGACAGGAGTCTGACAGATCAGAAGTCTAGCTGAGATGGAGAACAGGGGCTAACAGTTCTAGTGTGCAAATTGCCCAGTGATTTCAGACAGTAGGTGAAAGTAAACAGACAACAGCCAGCAGGAGTCCTGCGTTCAGTCCAAGCAGCCCACACTCAGGGCAGGGGGTTTTGTGCAGCAAGCCCAATACATGGATAGGCACCGCCCTCCACCACTCCTCCCTCGTGACTCACACCTGTGGGAAATTGTGGGTACAGAAATAGGGTTGCTATACCTCCCCTTTAATCCAGGACACGTATGAAAAATACATGGTGCAGGGCTGCTCCACCATGTATTTTTCATACGCATCCTGGATTAAAGGGGAGGTATGACAACCCTATCCAGAAAGTTCCCACTGCTGTTTCCTTCCTGGTATTTTGGGGTGGAGGTCGCCTTTTGGAGAGCCGTTTTTAAGCACTCCAAAGGTGAAATTAAACACTAAAAGCCCAAGGGAGAGCAAGAGCTGAGAACACACTTGCTGCTTTGACTGCTGGGACCACTCTAGGGGCGCTTTTACACACAACACAGAATGAGTGGTTACCACTCTAGGGGCGCTTTTACACACAACACAGAATCCGTGTTTATGTGTTTTGCCTGCAAGGAGGCTGCGCGGGCCTGGATTGGCTCACACCGTGGGCCCACACTGAGTGGAGACTGTGGCACTTAGGAGCACACATCTGAGGGTAATTTAATAAATGGGTAGTAAACCCGGGCTGAACTACCTCCTGGTGTGGGCTAGTGTCTCGTTTGTCAGCGCACCCAATGAGACACGGAGACCTTAATTGGTTTAAATGCTGGCTGCATTCTTTATTATCATCAATGATCAACCTGAGAGGCCAGTGGGAAAACTGCCCAGCAATTCTGAGTCCAGTATGCTAACTAACACAGTAAACTTATTAACTTGGTCACTGATGTGGATTTGCCCTCCAGTGTCAGTGCCGTTCTCAATACAGTTCCCCCTTCGACAACACAAAGGCTCTGGCCGAACAGTGGGGGAACAAGCCCAACTCTGGGCACGAGCCAGAAGGTAAGTGGTTTTCTAGGCCGGCGGACAGTGCATGTCCTTTCCGGCCCTCCAAAAACCCACCCCTCCCAGGGTCATGACCCCAGTGTGTGCTGCGCCCCGCATCACGCTGGGTATCACATCCCCCATCTCTTAAGGAGATGTCTCATCCTATCCTACTTAAATCCTATTTACCTACAATCGCATACTGGATCCCTGCCACAAAGGGGGAGGCAGCAACTGCCACACCCTGCTCCCACTGCCTCTCAAACCAACGACCCTAAATGCTGGGCCAATGCTTGAATCTAAATCTCATTGCCAAAATCAGATAGGTGAACCCCATCTTCTCTAAACAATTCTGACCTACCCCGCACCAGCCTGGTGTGCCTGATTACTGAACCGCCCAAACGGCAAACCCACTTAGCTATTTCCCTGCTAGCATTCCGTCTGGCTCTATCTACCCTACCTGGTTTAACCGCCCTGTCCCAATAAATCCTAGGTACAAACTTGTCCAAACTATATGTACTCCAGGGAACCAACTTTTAACTAGCACTAAATCTTCCTTAACATGAATGAGTAAATTAATTCCCTTACGGGCAGGGAGGTCATTTTCACCTAGGTGTAAGATTAATACCTGCGGTACTGAGCCACCTCTCATGGACTGTAACGTAGACAGTAACTGGTTCCACCTCATCCGGCTCTTTCCCAGCCACCTTATTACAAATTTGTGTTGCATCCCTAATTGCGACCCCCCACTGGCTTGTTCGAGCTGCCTTCTCTGCCCAGCACACCAGGCTGTGTCCTATGATCCACACCACCCTTCTTGCTGTTCTGCTAGTGGAGGACCCTAGGGAAAAAAGAAAGGATTACTGGCTCTGATATGTCCGGATGTATTTTTTATATGGTTTTGATCTCCATCTCCCTACTGCCTTGATTGTTTCTACTGGTAACCCAACTGTGGTAGCTGCCCCAATTCGGAATGAGTGGGACCCAAAGGCTCCCAGGTGAAGGCCCACCTTAGACAACGCAGTTCTCATCACAGCGTTAAATTTATAACACATGAGGGGCTTTCCATTCTGATCCAATAAATCGCTGGGGACTGGTGGGCGAATATTCCAATACTTCCGCATCTGCACCACTGGGCATACCTCTTGATTATTACATTGGTATAGATTGGCCTTTTGCCCCTTTCTACGCTGGTCAGTTTTTGAATATCGAAGGTGCAATTCCACCCCCCGCTTATTCCATCTGACATCTTGGATCCCTAAGGCCCGTCCCGAGGTGTCCTTCTGGGATGCAGGGACGACTTTGCTAATTCTGAAGCCTTCAAAGAACATCACCACATACACCGTGGTGAACAACTGTGTCTCAAATTTGTCTAGGCAAACAACCGGGAGAGACCCAATCAATCGTGCCAAAACTGGTGGTGTTATTGGAGATCTGGAAACCGTCGACACAACAGCTGCCCTTGTCCAGCTTTCAAACATGCGTTTGAGGAAGAAACCCCTATCCGGAGAAGGGAAACAATTGAGCCTATTAACAAACACCAAAGCAGTCACCTTGCCACTAACCGTTCCCACCACCAGGCCCTTATCATGAAGTTCAATTGCAAATTGAATTACCTCTTTTTCTCTTATGGGAAGCTCACTCCCCATTCCCTTTCTTACTCTAAACTGCTGAAACTCCTTGTAAGCCCTGTAGTAGGCTGCCTGGGTTCTGGGGCCAGTGATCCCTTTATGATGTTCCGCATCTTTATTTCCCAAGATTCCATACACCTGGTGGGAGAGGGTCCGCCCGGTCCCTGGCCTCCGGTGCCAATTCCTGGAACTGTTTCATCTGAAACCAAGAAAGGGCGTCGGCTATGTCATTGTTAATGCCAGGTACGTGCCGGGCGGAGAACATGATATTGTTCCTCAAGCACAATCCTACCAATGTCCGGACCAGAGACATAACCCTTGGGGAGCGGGATGACAGGGTGTTGATGACATGTACAACTGCCATATTATCACACCAGAACCACACCGTTCGATTGGCAAATTGCTCCATCCATAGGAGGGCTGCAACCACAATCGGAAAAAAATCTAAAAAGGTCAGGTCTCTGGTCACTCCTGTCTCCTGCCATTCCCTTGGCCATGGTGCAGCACACCAATGCATCTGAAAATACACCCCGAACCCAGCGCCACCAGCTGAATCGGACTGTACCTGCAGGTCTGCCCGCAACAGCAACTACTCTCTCCAAAAACTAATCCCATTATATTCCTGCAGGAACTTTATCCAAGTGCCCAAATCTTCCCTCATGTCTCGTGTTACCCTTATCCTGTAATGAGGGTGTAATTCACCTCTTAGCTTGCCGTACAGTCTGGAGAGAAAAGCCCTACTCGGGGCGATCACCTGGCATGCAAAATTAAGACTACCAATCAAGGATTGCGGGGCCTTTACTGTTATCTTTCTTAATGCCATACACTCCTTTACCTTGGTTCGAATATTCTCTAATTTATCTGCTGGTAGTCTGGATAGTTTCAATTTTGTGTCTAGTTCAATTCCTAAATATGTGATAGTCGTACTTGGTCCCTCTGTCTTTTCAGGGGCTAGCGGAATCCACAATTCTTCCGCCATCTCCTGAAATGCATGCAATGCGCGGGCACACTGTTGCCCCCTGGGCTGGCCAATTAGTAGGAAATCATCTAAATATTTAGTTATCTCCATCGTTTGTATTCGCTGCCGGAAAATCCATTCCACAAGTGAACTGAATCGTTCAAATGCGGAGAAGGATATGGAACACCCCATAGACATTGCCATATCATAATAATACGCTCCTTCAAAACAGAAACCCAAGAGGTGAAAACTGCTGGGATGCACTGGCAGCAGGCGAAATGCCGACTTGATGTCGCACTTCGCCAGTATTGCCCCTCCTCCCATGGCCCTGGCCTTTTCCACTGCATCGTCGAACAATGCATATTTGATGGTGGTTAATTCCTTTGGTATAGCATCATTTACGGATCCGCCCCTAGGGTGAGACAAATGGTGGATCATCCAGAACTCGCCCGGTGTCTTCCTTGGCACTATACCAAGAGGGGAAACAATGAGGTTAGCCATGGGAGGGGTTGCAAACAGGCCTGCCACTCTCCCTTCCTCGACTTCCTTCCCTAATTTTTTACGGACCATATCTTCACAGCCTTCAATAGATTTCAAATTACGTGCCACTCTAATCTGGTGCACTGGGCCCGCAGGGATGATGAAACTGTTCTTAAAGCCCTGTATTACGTACTCCACCTCGGTTCTCACCGGGTGCCCCTCTAATGCCCTTTCCAAATACTCAGTTAGAATTGGGGTCGGTCCCCTTCTGAGGACAGGGTGTTGTGGGACTATTTTGACCCCCTTTTTGACTTCCCCCACCCTGTCCATACCGGCCCCAGCCCCCGCACTGTCTAGGCCGAGGGCATGTGGTTGCCGGGTGGCTCCCCCAACAATTGGAGCATGAGTGCCGAAATCTGCAGGCAGGCTGCCCACAGCGCCACCCTTTGTTGAAATCCCAGCAAGGCCCTGGGGTACTTTGCCCCCATTTGGGCCTCCCCCTGAAATGGCTCATTGGCCGGTGCTACACACACACACACACCGCACTAGTGGATGATCGCTGTCTGACCGCGGGGCCCTTGTGGCACCTATCATACTTTCCAGCCACAAATCCGCCGCATACTTGTCCCACTGCAACCCCGGGGTGTTTGCAGCTCTATGGCGAAAAGCTTTGTCATAGCAAAGCCATGCTCCTGGGGGGCCAGTGCCATGTGCCCGCCATACAATATCTGCATATTTATGCAGCTCCAAACCATGCCCAGGGTCTTTTTGCATGATCACCCCCATGTAGACGGCGTATGCCGACATCCAATTGTCCCAATTTCTATTGGCCTTGGGACGCCGAAATTTCTCTTTGTCCTTTCCGTCTAGCTGGTCAGAGTGATTCAGCAGTGCGAAAAGGTCGACATACTCCCCCCCCCCCCTGCCAGATCCTGTCCTTTGTTGCCTGGGTCAAATGGGACCCAAAAGGGGCTGAAACCTCGGGTATTGGCCCTCCCGGCGGGCAGGCTGTGGCTTCGGGGGCAGGCTGGGACACTGACTGGGACCCTGTCATGGCCTCTGCTCCCCCGGGGGGGTGGGGCAAGGCCCCAGGAGTGCTCCTATCTGCTCGTTCCCCTTGGCTGGGCTGTATTGCCCGCCCAGTCCCTGGTGATGCCGCCGGCACCACCCACATCCATTCCCCCTCCAGCATCCGCAACTGCGGGCTTGTGTTGGTCAGCAGGAGTCCGCCCCCCAACCCGGGGACACCCTCGCTAGAGATCCCAGACTCTAGTAGTGACGATCCTCCAGTTGGCCTACTGGCGCCCTGCTCTGCAGCCTCTCCCCTTAGGTTGCCTTCACTAACAGCCGCCGTGGTCAAATTCAGGACCCGGATGGCCGTCCCTACCATCCCACCTGGAATAGGTGCTTGTCCTCCTTGCTCAGCTGGTCCCACTCCCGGGGTGGGGTGATTCTGTTGCTGCTGAAATTCCCGCTCCAGGACCTCTATTCTTCTCCTCAGCTCCCCATCACCTGGGTGCCCTTCGCACCTCCACCGTGCTGCCGGCGGTTCTCCATCCCCTTCTGTAAAATAAACCTGAGAGGGACTTCCACGCCCTCGTGGTGGGATGCTCCGCCCATAGGGGAGAGGGCCCCTGGTGAATTCCGCCTCATGCTCCCTGTGCCATTAGTAATCCCCCCAACCAGGTATCCCCACTGGGTCCTGCACCTGTCCTGTTGCAGGTGACCATCCTGCTCACCCACTTTGGGGGATCTCTCCCCTGCTTATCATTGGTTCCTGGTAGTCAGTCATACTGGCTGTATTCCCCTGGGTTGCAGAGGGTTGGGAGGGGCCCATGTCCTGGATTCCACTGGTGCCGCCCGTAGGGGGACGGCTCTCTCTCATACCTTCCCCATAGCCTGCGCAGGACATTGAGGCACCCCCCACCTCCCCCTGTGGGGGTGTTCCCCCCTCACCTTTGCCAGACCCTGGCAGCACCGATCCACTCCCAGCCCCCTCCCTATACTGAGCTGGGCGATTAATCGCCCTGTTTCCTCTCCTCAGGGGCTGCTGCTCCCTCAAAGTCCCTCTTAGAGGGGGCTGAAACTCATCCTGGCCCATATTGGGCAAAGTATTGCCTTGTCCCCCCCTTTCTCCCTACTGGGTCGCTATCAAGGCTTCCAGCCCCACTCTCACCCGGTAGTGGAAGTCCTTGAGCCCTCAGGAGGGCTTCGCAGGCCGCCAGCCGCTTGGCCAGCTTTGCCCACGTCGGGGCCGCTCCATCCCTTCTCTGCTGTCGGGCCCCCGGGGGCTGCGCGGCTACCCGACCCGCTCGCTCCTTAGGCGTCTTCTTTTTATTGCGGCCCACCTCGCCGCACTTGCACGGTGTCACGCGGCCGAGTCAGCAGCAAGGCTCTCTTGCTGCTGACTCTCTCTTTTTCAACTGCCGAATGCTGGCTCTGAGGGCCCTCGTGACTGCCTCGCCACCTAGAAGGGGGTGGGGTCACGTCTTCCTGTGCGCTCTGTTTGCCGCGCTTCACCTTCTGCCTAGTAACAGGGCGAATCTCTGGTGAGCGTTCTAACACGCTCACCAGCCACGGCGCAGCTCCTGCCTACATGCCCCATTTTCCCATGGCGGGGGCTAATTTCAGCAGCGAAGGGGACTTCTAAACACCCAGTGAAAACAAATGAGACATTAGCCCACATTAGCCCACACCCACCACATGTTCACCAGCTTGTTTATTAGGTGGCCACCAGATGTAAGTCTGCAAGAGCCACCACTCGTCAGACACTTACAGCATTTTTGAGGTGATCACAGGCCTACCATATAGGCTAATCTGGGCTAATGGGTGCCCTCGTGTCCTAAGGTTTGCCTGCAGTCTTGCCTACATCCAGGTCCAGCAGCACCATAGAGTCCCACCTAGTACACCCAGGTAGCTGACAGGTGGCCTAGGGAGAAGGAGAGGAGAGCTAGTGATCTCCCTGTCCTACCCAGAGCCACCTGTCAGCTAGGCTGGCCAGCTACACCGGTCATCTCCCTGTTCCCCCAGAACAGCCTGTCAGCTGGACCACCCAGCTGGGCCAGTAATCTCCCCATCCCCCAGAGCCACCTGTCAGATGGGCCAGCCAGAGTGCTAGAGATCTCCCTGTTCACCTGGGGCTGCCTGTCAGATGTCTTGGGGAGTGGGGGCGAGACAGGGAGATTGTTGGCACAACTGGCTGGCCCAGCTGACAGACGGCTCCTGGGAGACAGGGAGATCACTGGTGCAGTCAGCTGGCCCAGTTGACAGGCGGGCCTGGGGGTTGGGTGGAGGGAGATGGCCAGCGTGCTCCCAAATAACCGGCAGTCGGGGGAGGGGAGATCACTGGCGCCACAGTGTGGAAGCTGCTGAAAGCACATGGAATATGGGCAGAGGGCTGCTTGTTTATTCTGTTGGCACTAAACATGGGTGTAGCTGCTGTGTGGGGGCTGCATAGACCAAACACGGGCTCCATCCGGCTAACTGCTCATTTGTTCTCATCCAGAGTCAAGGCCCTCATCTGGGCAGAGGGCCTGAACTGAGAGGAAGGCTTGGTGGAGTTCCCTGCAAGGGGAGGGTGAGGAGCTCCCAGGCCCAACAAGGAGGAACCTCCCCCCAACCCCAGCAGCCCACACTTTTATCGCTGCTATGAGTTCATGTTGATGACCCATCTCAGCCCTCAGTCTCTCGCTTCCTCTCCCTAGCCTCCTCCTTCAACCTCCACCTTTGGACCAACTCCCCCACCCATACTAATGGCCATTCTCTTGATCTTGTCCTCTCTAGAAACTGCTCTGTCGCTGATCTCTCCTTCGATCCTCATCCTATATCAGACCACTTCCTTGCCTCTTTCAACATTTCCCACTGTCCCCCCTCCTCTTCCCCTTCTCTACGCCCCTTCCGTGACCTTCAAGCTATTGATCCCCTGGACTTTGCCTCCTCTCTCTCTCCCCTTCTTCCTACAGTCTTCTCTTCCTCCTCCCCTGACTCCGCTGTCTCTGCTCTCAACGCCTCTCTCTCCTCCACACTTGACTCCCATGCCCCTCTCTCTTCCCGCCCTGCCTTCTCCCACAACCCCCGTCCTTGGCTCACCCCTAGTATCCGCCACCTCCGTTCTTGCACTCGTGCTGCTGAACGACTCTGGCGCAAATCCCATTCTCACGCTGACTTCCTTCACTTCAAATTCTGTCTCTCCACCCTTACTTCTGCTATCTCCCTTGCTAGACAACACTACTATGCCTCCCGCATTGAGTCCTGTTCTCGGGACCCTCGCCGCCTGTTCTCTACCTTTGACTCCCTCCTCAAGCCTCCCTGTCCTCCCCCTCCTTCTTCCCTTTCTGCTCAGGATCTTGCCTCCTTCTTCACCTCCAAGATAGACAAGATCCGCCTCGACATCGCTTCCCACTCCTCTCTTCCCACTCCCACCCCTCTCCCTCCTCCCCCTCCTTCTCTCATGTCCTCCTTCTCCCCTGCCTCCCTTAAGGAAATCTCCTCTCTGCTCTCCTCCTCCAACCCTTCCACTTGCCCCCTTGATCCCATTCCTTCCCGCCTCCTCACCTCCATTACTCCCACTGTCGCCCCTTCCTTCCTGCACATCATCAACCTCTCCCTCTCTACTGGCTCTTTCCCTTCTGCCTTCAAACATGCCACAGTCTCTCCTATTCTCAAAAAGTCCACTCTTGACCCCTCTGACCCTTCTAGCTATCGTCCTGTCTCACTCCTTCCTTTTGCTTCCAAGCTGCTTGAACGTGTTGTCTACTCCCGCTGCCTTGACTTCCTATCCTCCAACTCCTCCCTTGACCCCCTCCAATCTGGCTTCCGCCCCCTTCATTCTACTGAAACTGCTCTCGCTAAGATCACCAACGATCTTCTGGTGGCTAAATCTAAACGTCTCTATTCCATTCTTGTCCTCCTTGATCTCTCTGCTGCCTTCGATACTGTTGACCACTCACTCTTGCTGGATTCCCTTCACTCCCTTGGCTTTTGTGGCTCTGTCCATAACTGGTTCTCCTCCTACCTCTCTGACCGCTCCTTTAATGTGTCTCTCTCCAACTCCGCCTCCTCCTCCTTCCCCCTCTCAGTTGGTGTTCCTCAAGGCTCTGTTCTTGGCCCTCTCCTCTTCTCGATCTATACCTCATCCTTAGGCAAACTCATTGCCTCCCATGGCTTCCAATACCACCTCTATGCTGATGACACTCAACTCTATCTCTCTACTCCCTCTCTCTCTCCCTCTGTTCAAGCTCGTCTCATCAACTGTCTCTCTGACATCTCTACCTGGATGTCTCAACGTCAACTCAAACTCAACATGGCTAAAACTGAACTCCTTATCTTCCCCCCTCATCCTTCCTCTCCTTCCTCACTGTCAATAACTATTGATGGAGTCACCATCCTGCCTGTCCCCCAAGCCCGTAGCCTAGGCTTCATCTTTGACTCAGCCCTTTCTTTTAAACCCTACATTGACTCTGTTGCTAAATCCTGTCGCTTCTCCCTCCATAACATTGCTAAGATTCGCCCTTTTCTCTCTGTCTCGTCTGCCAAAACTCTTGTTCATGCTCTGGTCATCTCTCGCCTCGATTACTGTAACCTCCTTCTCACTGGCCTTCCCCGGTCTCACCTTTCTCCCCTCATCTCTGTCCAAAACTCTGCTGCCAGGGTCATCTACCTCGCCAGTCGCTTCGACCATGTGCAGCCCCTCCTCTCTTCGCTTCACTGGCTTCCCCTTCCTGAACGAATCCTGCACAAGCTCCTAGTCTTCACCTATAAAGCTCTTCACAACCTTGCTCCCCCCTACCTCTCTGCACTTATCGCCCTCCATACTCCAGCCCGTGCACTTCGCTCCTCCTCTGTCCCTTCTCTCACCCTTCCACGCCTTCCCTGCTCCCCTAAGCGCCTTCGTCCCTTCTCACTTGCTGCCCCCCATGCCTGGAACTCCCTCCCTGTCCACATCCGCCTTGCCCCCTCCCTTCATACCTTCAAATCTCTCCTTAAAACTCACCTCTTTCGCTCTGCTCTGTCTGACTCTTTATCCTGCTGAGCCACTATTCCTATACCTACGATCGGTTTACCCTTATCCTTGCAACATGGACCTGCCTGCTGTCATTCTCATCGTAACCAAGCCAAGTACGTGCACTTGAGACCTCGCATCTTCATGAATGTTAGACCCCTTGTCTCTCCCTCTGTTCCCCTTCCTAAGTCTCTCCCCCAGCTCCTGTCTCTCAGATTGTAAGCCCTAGGGGCAGGGACCGTGTCTATTTTATTACTTTGTAAAGTGCCAGGTACACTGCTGGTGCTATATAAATGGTTGTTATTATTAATAATAATAATAATAATAATGAGTACTCTTGAGGGCTGGCTCTAGGAGGATCAAACCCCTGGACTTGCCTAAACAACCCATCACCCTACTTCATGCTCTCCTTGAGCTGTGCATGAGTACCCCAGCGTTACTTAACTTGGGGCACTCTCAGGGGAGGAGAAAGCTGGAGGAGAGGGGGGTTGTAAATAGCACTTGTTTCACTGTTAAGTCATCATGTGCTAAAGCTAGACGCAAAATGCCTGGAGTATCCCCCCATGATTATTTGATAAAGTGCTAGCCTGAGTAGTGGTCTCAGGGGTCTCTATCTCTCGGGTAATGAAATCCCTGTTTGGGAGCCTAAATTGCATTTCTCGGTGCAATGACTCCCCCGGGCACCAAATCACCACTCCCTGTTAGGTTACTTAGGCTAATCTGGAAAGGTCCCAAGCAACTAAGAAAAAGTAACCCACGTCCAGGGCTCCAAAAGTTCCGCTGCTAGCAGAGGCAGGAAATGAGTGAGGGTGGTATACACCTACACGGAGCTCTGTATCCCTCAAGAAGATGAAGGGAGAGGGTTACACCAAGATTATATGAGTACAGCATATATGTCCCTCCTTGTTTTAACCCATCAACCCCAAGTGCAATCATCTGGATAACCCAGAGAAGTTGAGGCTTTACGGAGATAAGTATGAGGGCCATATTGGAAAGGGACACGTTAAAGATGCACTTCTGCCCCCTTTCTGATGTGGTCCTGCTCCCTGGAGAGCATCATCACATCACATCACAACACTCTGAAGGGGAAAGGGCCACATCAGAAAGGGTGGGAGACTTCTTTGGCTCCACCCCCTTTGGGTCAAACACCACATTAGAATAACCCTGATGTCCATTCCCTACATTAGAATATTATCCTAATTCCATTCCCCCTTTCCCTGTGTTGTAAAAGCAGCACCAGCTTTGAAGGGGGGGGGGGGAATGGCACACTAAGGAAGAGTATTGCATCCCCTTGACATAGGCACAGCTAACCCATATGTATTGCCCTGATCTCTCTCAGCCACCATTTACATCCCACACAAGAAAATCTGCCACCTGTCCAAATAAAACCTGCACAGTTACGTAGGGTGGTCCATGATTCAACACTATTACTACTAATAGTAGTAATAGAGTAGCAGCAGCACATAGTAGTAGTGGTGGTGGCAGTGGTCACAACAGTACCACCACTTGAGCAATTATCACTAGGCAGGTCAGCATCTAACAACCTAAACTAAAGAATAATTCCAGGGCTTTACAGAAATCAGTGAAAACAATAATGATAATAGTAGTAGTAGTAGCAGTAGTAGTAGTAGTAACAACACCGCCATTTTATGAGTTGTCACAAGACAGAATTGGGATCCAATCAAGCAGTACTAGCAGCAGTAGCAGTGTTTTATTCATAGTACTAGTAGTTTTTTATTTATTTATTTATTTTAGATTGTGCGCTCTCGGACAGGGATCGTGTCTATCTTGTTCTCTGTAAAGCGCCAGGTACATCACTGGCGCTATATAAATGCTTATAATAATCATCATTATTATTTATTGATAAATATTGCTAAACAATTAATTTGCATTCAAAATTCTTCCAATAGCATTAAATGGACCAATGACACACACACAAAAAAAAACCCAAACAAACCTCAAGTATACATTGCTCTGTAGGGGAAGCAACTTAGACTCCCAACCAGGGATTTCAGTAGTGAAGGAAGTTCACCATTGTATCAGGTCAGGTGATGGAAACATTTGAATGTCAAGATGAAAAGTGGAAGCCTATAATTGCAACATATAATGGGCAAAAGGTGCACACAGGAAATGGGGGCATTGTGGTAATATTGCAAAACACTGGAATTTTCCAATAATGCCTAATCTGGGCTTCCTTCAAGATAGGTAGTATAGTCCATGACCTATGACTCAAAGACGGAAAAAGGAATTTGCCAGTTAACTTGAAATGCCATCCCAGCCCCTTCTTAAAAAGCAAACTGTAACTTATCTGCAGTGTCTGGTTTGAGTTTCTCCATGGCATTTCTTATGGGGAAAGAGCAAGGGTCCAGTCCTCAATGCACTGTGTTATACCCAGGGTGATGTAAAGTCAGGTGATCTCTGTTCCTCAAGCACACCAAGCAAAGCACATCTACACCAAAGGAGTCTGCATATTTTAGTTTAGTATTGGCCAACAAAGACTAGGAACTGCTCATCATTGTTCCCAGAGTTAGACCTTAAGAATTATTTATTAGTAGTATTATTTATATAGCACCAGAGGTGTACCTGGCACTGTGCAATCGGTAGTTATAGACGGATGGGAGCACATACTCATTGAGTGATAACTTGGGGAAGTGTAATCTGTGTGAGAAATTCAGGAAGATATCCAAAAGTTGTGCTTCAGCAGAAATGTAGATCAGAGAGACATTAGAAAAACACCTAGAAAGTTAGGATCTAATTAGAGGCAATTAGCATGGAGCAACACAAAGGCGTTCATGACTAACAAATCAGACAGATTTTTTTAAAGTAAAATAAAATGGATGGGAGAGCAACTGTGGATATAATTTACCTGGTCTCTAGGAGAGCTTTGATACAGAGCCACATAAATGACTAATCTACAAAGTCAGTAATTACCCCTGTAGGAGTGAACTAATTATGTGGATAAAGAAGTGGCTCTGATAGCAAAAGCAGAGTCATTCTGAAGGATAACATTTTGGGTTAGAGGGATGCGATTAGTGAAGCTCCACAGAGCTCAGAAAGTATTTGTGGTGGCCTTTTTCCCTGTACAGACACATTGCCCCATGAGAAAAAACATGGCAGTGAGGAAATAAAGTCTGCTTGCTGGGGGAGAAAAGGGTCAGTACAGCAAAGAACAACACACCTTAGAATTTCTAAGATAAACGAGGAGCAACCAGGTCTGAGCAAATTATGCAATAGGCCATAAAAGATTTTTTGACGGGGGCTTCAAGTCCAAATTCACATCTGAAGGGTGGAATAGCAGGGAAATAAAACCAAGATTTGGAGGCCTAAGAAGGTTGGCACTCACTGGGTGCAGAGAGGAGACAGTCCTGGAAGAAATCTTCCCCAAAGTGGGAGAAGTGAAGCTTGAATGTCATGGACCTCCGTTCCCTTGCTCACAAGAAAGGGGAGGGAGGATATTTGAGCCCTCTTGTGAGTTGAAGACTTCAGTGGACTGTGTGGGTCCTAGCGACAGTGCCAAAGCACTTGGTGGTGCGAAATCTAGCTGTGATCAAATCTGGGATGCCCCAACAAGGTCTGAGAATTGATCTGAGGACTCCAGTGCACCAAGGCACCCAAAACCAAGTGTGGTAATGGAGAGGAGGTACACAGAACCATCCAGGGTCTAGGATGTACATGAGACCTAGGCTCCGAAGCTGATTGAGAATTCATGGACATTCCAATTACAGTCAGGTACTCAGCTAGGCATCCAGCTCTCTCCTTCCTGGCATGGGGCTTGAAGCACTGACAGGCTGTGTAGCAGGGGCAGGCTGCATAAGGGAGTCTGGCCCTTTAAGGAAGGTTAGCGCTGGCCTGGGAGGAGTAGGCATTGAGACAGCACAGGCTAGTGCCCCAGACACACCTCAGCTGGGCGAACCTCCCTGAGCCTGGCAATTAAGTGCCTCAGTGGAACCAGATGAGCTTGGGTATGGTTAGGCCAGCCCTGGAGTGTGAGCACTCAAAGGGTGTATAGAAGCTTAGTTGGAGGAGAAAGCTCCAGGAGGCAGGAGCTAAGAATGCTGAAGATTTGTTGCTGAACCTTAATTTGATGTCCACAACTGCATATTTAATCAGTCTCCATTCCTGCCCATTTTCCTTTAGGTCTTCTAGCCATGTATTAATTCATTTCCTGTGCTAGACATGCCTTCGGTAGCATTACTTCGGCACTGACCTGCTCTCAGTTTATTTTAGGGATTGTGTTGGATTCCATCATGCAGCTGATCATCCATGATCCTCACCAACATCCTTGAAGATGACTACAGTGGCAAGGACATAGCCCAGGGTAAGTCCCTGCAGAATCCCTTCTCAATCAGGCCAGTCTATTGGGAATCTGCTCTCCAGTATATACGCTTATTTACAGTTCTCTACCATGTTTCCAGGCAGCCAAGCATCCCTCTCTGGCCACCCCTAGTCTCGCAGAACCTCTGGCCAGTCACTGTCCCTCCTGTAGTCAGAGCTGCCTTATAAACCCCGCCCCCTGGTCTCTCCTCTAACTCAGGCCTCCTTGGCCAGGCACTGTCCCTCTTGTAGCCAGGCAGTTCTATGGCAAACACCCCGGTTGTCCCCCCACCCTGAAAGAAGACACGGACACTATTCTTGTGGAGTAAATCAGGCCGCACCAAACTTTATTAGCCTTTATCAGAGAGGAGGGGACTATGCCCCTCCGGGTCCTGTCAACCTAACTGGTAAATTGTTTTCCCCCAAATGTACTACCAGTATGTCTGGATGCGCCTCTTTCGCCAAAGCGTGAACCACCGGCAGGAATTGAGCCCATCTCGTTCCGCTTCTTCCTTTCCACGTCACCTCGGCAAGATGCCCCAGACCCAGCTGAGTTCCCCAATACGAGCGTCCCGCTCGTTTTCCAGCCCAGTAGACCATACTGTGGCCGACTATCACGACCCTCCGTTGCCGTGACAGCAGTTCACTTCCTGTGAGAGACAAGCCATGGTTACCATTGCCATAACAACCTTACCCCAACTCTGCCATCGCTGAACTACCGTCTTATTACAGTTTCACCTTGCGCACATAGGAGCGGAAGGCACGGGACCTCCATCGTCCGATAGTCTTAATCTGTTCCTCAGATAGACCAGCTGCTGCCGCGCTACTTGCTGCCCCTATTCTAAATGAATGGGAACTAAATAAGTGTGGTGTCAGGTTTGCTCTTTTTAGGGCTTTCCTTAAAACTGCCGAGAATTGGTACATGGTTACCCTCGCCCCGTTTTTGTCTATAAACAGCTATCCCAGCCAGTTAGGAAGCAGCTTCAGATAGGCCTCCAGAGCTGCGACTGGGCACAGCTGACCCTTGGCAATTCTTGCCAACTTCACTATCTGCCCTCTCTGTCTCTGATCTGTCTTGGACCCCTTGAGCAACACAGCCATTCCTTCCACACTCACCTGAATGTCGTCAATGCTGACTACGAGTCCCCCTTGGTCCTTGGCCATGTCAGTCGTAATTTCACTCACTCGAAATGCCCTGAAAAACGCAATCTTGAGCATGCTATTAAACGTTACAAACTCAAACCACAAAAAACACACCTCGGGTAGCTGCGAGCATACCTGCTGCAATATTCCCGGTGTAATAGGCTGCCTAGTGTCAGCCCCTTGTGGGAATTCCCTTTGCTACCCTTCTAACATTTTTTGAACTAAAAAACCCGCACTAGGGGATGAAAAACCTGCCAGCCTATTTGCTAAGGCCGCCAGCTTTCCCGAAATTGTCCGGGGTGCCAAACCTCTTCTTTTTAAATGAATTGTGAACTGTATGGACTGGGCCTCCTTGATCGGGAATTGTGTTCCCCAGCCCTTTTCTTCCCAGAAGTTTTGGAATTCACCCAAAGCTTGAGAATAAGCCGCTGTGGTGTGGCGCACTAGCGACCCCTGCACTGCTTGGAACATCTCTATCGTCCAATGTTCCAGATCCCCTGTGGGAGTTCCTCCAGTTCCTTTCTGGCCTCCGGCGCCAACTGTCTGAATTGCTCCATCTGCTGGCGAGAGAGTGCATCGGCAATCCCGTTGCTAATGCCCGGGACGTGCCTGGCTGAGAATAAAGTATTACTGCCTAGGCATTGCCGGATGAATGTTCTCACCAATCCCATCACCCTTCTGGAATGGGAAGACATTGAATTCAGCACATGGACCACCGCAAGGTTGTCGCACCAAAACAGTATTGCTTTGTTTGCGAACTCCCTTTTCCACAAGTAAACTGCTACTACTATTGGGAAAAGTTCAAGAAAGGTGAGGTCCCTTGTCACTCCGTCCCGCACCCACTGTTCTGGCCATGGTGCCGCGCACCATCTGCCAGCCCAGTATAGGCCAAACCCCAAAGATCCGGCCAAATTGG
Organism: Sphenodon punctatus; assembly: GCA_003113815.1. Lineage (NCBI taxonomy): Eukaryota > Metazoa > Chordata > Lepidosauria > Sphenodontia > Sphenodontidae > Sphenodon > Sphenodon punctatus. The sequence goes on along the minus strand of QEPC01001656.1, from coordinate 72,495 downwards.
ATTGAACCTGCAGCTCTGCCTCCAACAACCACTTCTGTCTCCATATGCTAATACCATTAAAAGTGTGGAGGAAGTGGCGCCAGGTCCGGAGATCCTCTTTCATTTCTGCCGTGATCCTGACGTGGCAATGCCCTGGCTGGTTGTTACCAACCTTCTTGTAGAGTCATGACAGAAATGCCCGACCAGGCACCACCACCCTGCATGCAAAATTGAGACTACCCAATAATGCTTGCAGCTGCCTAACTGTCACTTTTGACTGCCCTAACAGGCAGTCGATGTCCTCAACTAGGGCTGCTAACTTGTCCAGCAGCAGGCGCAATACCTGCTCGTTGGTATCTAGCTCAATTCCTAAGAATGTCAGGACTGTTGCTGGGCCAGCCATTTTTTCCAGGGCCAAAGGGACGCCTAGCTCCCTGGCCACCATTTGAAAGCTCTCTAAGACTCTTTCACATTCTCCCATTCCAGCCCCTCCAAAAAACATAAATCATTGATATAATGAATAATATATCGTGACCGTGTCCTCTGGCATACCAGCCATTCCAGCAGGGAGCTAAAACGCTCAAAGGCTGAACAAGATATCGAACACCCCATGGGCATTGCCTTGTCGTACTAATATTGGCCTCCAAACTGGAACCCGAGAAGTCTAAAGCTCGCAGGGTGAACTGGCAGCAGGCGAAATGCCGATTTAATATCGCATTTCACCAACAGTGCTCCCCTGCTGCATTCCCGTGCCATCTCTATGGCCGTATCCAGGGATGCATAGCGGACGAAGCAGAGCTCCGGGGGAATTGCATTGTTTACCGACTGCCCCCTAGGGTGGGACAAATGGTGAATGAGGTGGAACTCCCCTTCCTGCTTCTTGGGCACTATACCCAAAGGGGACACATGGAGGTCGGGAAAAGGACGCGTTGCATAGGGGCCAGCTATGCGGCCCTCGGCGAGCTCCTTGCGAAGCTTGGTGGCCACCAAGTCTTTTTTCCCGCTCACCGATTGAAGGTTCCTCACCCAACTCCTAGCCTGCTTGAATTTAGCCGGGATGACGAAACCTTCTCGGAAGCCCGAAACCACATAATTAACCTCGCCAACCATGGGGCAACCCTTGAGCGCCAGTGCCAGTGCTTTATGATTGACCGGGGTTGGTGCCCTTGGCTCCTCCCTGCTGCTGGGGGCCCCCTGAACCTGGCTTATGCTGCTGTCTGCCTCTAGGGGATGAACGCACCCGGCTACACTGGACCCTGGGATGTCCGTCCCCCCCCCCCCGCGAAATGGGAACAAGCATGCCTAAAGTGGCACGGGGAGTGGGCGCAACCCCCGGACCCATTGAAATCCCAGCAGGTCCCCCCTTTTTGGCTACCACGGCGTCCTCCTGACCAAAAGGGTTCATTCATAGGGGCCACACCACCTTTTGCTAAGGTGTGGCCACTGTCTGTTCTGTGTGCCTCAACTATATTGGACATGCACTCTAACCAAAGGTCTTGTGCATAAACATCCCACCTAAGCCCTGGGGCGATCGCCGCCCTTTTGCGGAAACCTTCATCGTAGCAGAGCCAGGCCCCTGGATTACCGGTGTCGTAGGCTCTGCATACGATATCCTGATATTTTATCAGCTCAGCCGCCCTGTCAGGTGTCGCCTGTACCATGACCCCCAACAGTACCGAGAAGGCTGCTGACCAATTCGCCCAGTTTTTATCCACTTTGGGATGTTTGAAGCGCTCCTTCTCCTTTTCCTTCTCATTAGTGTTGGGGTCGGGTACCAGCTCGGTGTACAACAGGGAAAATACATCAATGTATTCCCCTTTCCAAATCTTGTCGCAGGTGTGCTACGCTAGGTGCGTGCCAATTGGCACCCCCAGGGCCGCCCAGGTCCCTGGCTCAGCGCGGGCCAGGGTTGCCTGCTCACCCCTGGGGTGGCACACCACGCACTCCCTGGGGACCGGGCTGTCGTCCATCCTACCCAGACTAGTCCTACCCCCAACTTCCGGGACAAATCATGGGGCCTCTTGCATCACGTTGGGCTCATTTCCGGGCCACGGGACCCAGGATCCCACACATCCCAACCGTCTTGGGGTAGTGGCATTCGATTGTGTGGCTTGCTCGTTGCCTTTTCCCCCCATGCGCCCGCATTGGCAGGGGTTGCACTGCAAGTAGGGCTGATGCGGCAGCAGCTTTTACCGCGCCGTGATTCCGTTCCGCCATTTCGGAACTGCCCGCGCCACACCGTGACTTTTCTGCGGATATTCCGCTAATTCCGCCAGAATTCTGCAAATCACGGAATTGCGGAAATATTGCGGAATAATTGCGGAAATCGCGGGAAACCGCTATTCCACTATTTTTTGGCACTGGCGGAATTGCGGAAATAGCGGAAATGTCATGTTTCCACGATTCCACTAAGTTGCGGAATTAAATAAGCGGAACCGCGGAATGAAACCGCGGAATGAAAGCCTCTGCCATGCCATTCCACTAATTGCGGAAACACTGTTTCCGCCGGAAATAGCTACCGCTGCGATATTCCGCTACAGCCCTAACTGCAAGCACCTACCTATACTTTCTTGACTGGTGCTTGCGCTGATGTTCACCGACGGGACCGACATAGGCCTGAGGATCTATGACTATGATCCGCCATGTCCGCTGACACGTGGTCCTCCACCCTGTCTCGCGTGTGGGAGACCTGCCTGGATGACGCCGCATGGCATTCTTCCGCCATCTCTGCCACCTTTCCTTCCAGTGCCACGAATCGGTCCATGAACTGGTTGAGGGTCTCGAGAACGGCGGCCAGCTGATCTCCACAAGCTCACTGGCTTGGTGGTTCGCCCTCTTGGTCCCTGGTTGGAGACAAATGACGCCTTCCCCCCTGCCTGGGCAGGGAGGGAGGCCTTGCTGAGGGTTGCCCAGCTTGCCCTGCCGAACCATGCTGCCCTCCCCCCATACCTGCTCCTCTGCGGGTAGGAGGTTGACCTCTCGGGGATGCTCCTCCCAGAACCTCTGTCTCCTCTCTGAACCGGGCAGGCGGCTGCACGACTCTTGTGCTTTCCCTGACCCCGGTCCTGTGTGCCTCATCTTGATCTAGGTCAGAGGCTGCCTGGCTCCCGCTCAGGCCCTCATCCCCCACAGGCTCACCCAATTCAAGTTCCCCCAGAGATCCAACATTTTCCTGACCTTGTTCTTGCCCTGGGGCCTCTGTGGTGCCTGACGGGCCCCCTTCCCGTGCCCTTTCAGCCTGCATGTCCCCTGTGCGTCCCCCCCCTCCTCGCCAGAAGCCAGGCTGTTGAGGACCCCCTCGCACCCAGACATCCGCTCTTGGAGGGATTCCAGGACCTCTTTGACCCTTCTTGCCAAGGCCTTCTTAGCCGGGCCTTTCCCTTTCTTGCCTCCACTCCCTTTTTTCATGATGCAGCCCCTGTTTGTTTTTTTGGGGGGGTTCCCTAGACCCCTTGACTTCCTTGGGCCGCTGAGTTAATCAGTTGCTCCATGAGCCCCTTTCTTTAAGGCTTGCTCCCCTCCGTGTGGCCCTCTTCCCCAGCTCTCAGGGGACCTCATCCCAATCCAGCAATGGACACACACACACCCCGCCTTTTCACTATGGTCAGGGTTGACTTACCCTGCCCGTGAGTTCCAGGGGAGGCTCAAAAGGTGCTGCTCCTTCGTGAGGGCGGGGGGGGGGGCTCTGTCGAATACCCCCCTGCTGAGGGATCTTCTGCCCTGTTTTAACCACGCGGGGGTGTGTGTAGGGGTAGTGCACCCTTGCCTCCCGCTTCCCTGTTCCGCCCTGTGGCCTTTATTGTCGGCGCTGCTGCACCGAGAGAATTTCGTCAATTGCCCCACCCCAACACCAAGAGCTCAGCCCACACGCTGCTTCTCTTGATGGTGCTCAGGCACAAATGCTGGGTTTGCGCCCGGCACACGATGGCGACCGCGAGCTCCTGCTCATCGTGAGAGCTCACTTCGCGCCGCTCCCTAACACCGTGCATCCCTACCACGTGTCTCCTCCCAGCATAAGGCAGGGAAGGGACAACAGCCGCTGCCCCCGAGCCGCTCCCCACCTCGAGGAGGGCTGGGTAGACAACGGGCAGTCTCACGTCCAGCCTCACTCCTGGGCTGCTAATCCCAGCACAGTTTTCTTTCCAAAGCCCCTGCTGCAAAGGCAGAGCCCCCCAGCTCTCGCCTTGGAGACAGAGCTCCCCATCTTGTTTCCACCTAGTCCTTTTTCCAGACTGAGTCTACTGAAGCCTGACCCCATCCATGCCTGTCTCAGTTGCTCTCCATCAGCCCCCATTAACCCAGCTACAGACTGGCCCAGTTGAGGTGTCTCAGGCATAATCCTCCCACCATCGCCTGTACCTCTCCAACTGGTGCTACCTCCTGCCTGCGCTAACTTACTGACTCCTTAAGGGGCCAGGCTCTGCCACATAGCTTGCCCTGCAACCACACCTGTCTCTGAAGGAACAGAGCTGGCTCCCAGCTACCCTGTTACTGTAGCTCTAAGCACACTGTTTCAGATGACTCTGTTAATGATCTAAGAGGTTCGAGTCAGGCAAAAATCTACTGTTGCTTGGTTCCAATGGATTGTTTATAGAGAAGGTAAGGGGCGGGGGTGTGGGCGAGACAACAGGAAGCTGTCCCTGAAAGTTTCTGTCTCAGAAAGGGCGTTAATGTCAGGTTCTGGTAAATTATGACAGGATCAGGACTATTAGTAAGTTGCAGCTGGAACCAGGTCTCAAAGCAGCCATGAGGGGTAATCTCAGTTGTAGGTCCAGAGGCAGCTTCAGGAACAAAGCTGGGTGGTCAGAGGTCTAGAGCTGAAGCCAGAGGGACAGTACAGGTCACGGGTCTAGGAACAGGCCAGAAAGTCGAAGCCAACAGATCAGAAATCCAACCCCAAAGCCTGTGGGTAACCATACTTGGTGTCAATAGATGATACCGGAGGAGCAATCCAAAGGTCATTGCTAGGGCAAGAGGTGGGCTTATTGTAGTTAATGCAGGGGTTGAGTTGGGTAGGACAAGGCTGGGTTCAGGAGGCAGAGAGAGGCGATGAAGTGAGGTGACTGGGTGGGGCTCAAGGTTGAAGGAAAGCAGGGCTACGTTCCATGCAGGCTGCGGCACAAGCTATAGTCGGGGGACACAGGACAATGTGGAACCTAAAAAGGGCCAGGAGCCAGTCAGGAACCGAGCCCGGCCAGAGCAAAATCAGAAGACTGGGTGAAGTTACTGTAGAGGCAAAGTACAGTTATCCAGGGTACCAATTAAAAGGAAGCTAATTCTTCTTTCAAGGGCTGACACCGCTCTCATCCACATAATACTGCACAATTTCCATGATGACACCTTATATTAGCCCTTTCCACACGAGACGCCCCCACCTATCTCCATGCACTTTTGCTGCATGGAGATGGGTGGAGGTGCCCGTGTGAATGCTGTGGGGGATGGGTGGGAGTGCGCGCTCCTGCACTACACCCACCTCCACCCATCACCCACCCACGGAGCAGTGGGCTCCAATGCCAAGTGCTCCGTGGGTGGAGATGGGGGTGCGCTTGTGGGAACGGGAACACACTCCTCTCCACCCACTGTGGCCGCACACCCATTCCCCCCACCCACCGTGGTCCATTTAAAAAGGGCCATTTTCTTACAGTCATGGGCCAGATCCTTAACTGCACTGAGATCTACAGATCACTTCTGATCAGGCCACAGCACCGATGCTTTAGCTTTGTTTGGGTCCACAAGGAACCATACTCAAAGTACATCGGTTTTGTTTCAGCTATTTAAGAGAGCATTATGTGTTTGAGCTGATAACTGTAAAGTGATGCACACAGGAAGAGATAATCCTAACTATACATACATAGTGTTGGGTTCTAAATTAAGTGGCTAGTTCATTGAAAATATCAGCTCAGTGAACAGCTCATCCTCAACAGTGATTACAAACAAAGACAAAGGTAGGAATTATTGTGAAAGGGACAGAAAATAAAACAGAGTGCTGAGATATAAATCCACAGTGCACCCACACCTTAAATATGTGTACAGTTCTGGTCTCCCCATCTCAAGGTCATTGGCAGAATTTAAAAATGCACAAAGGGCAACAAAGATGATCAAAAGTCAAGAATAGAACAGCTTACATACGAGGAGAGGTCTGATAAGGTTGGGACTCTTCAGCTTAGAGAAGAGACGACTGAGGGGGGATGTAATAGAAGTTTACAAAATCAAGAGTGGTGTGGAATAAGTAAATAGGGGGCTGTAACTTACCCCTGCAGGACTCATTGCCAGAGGATGATGTGAAGGCCAGTAACATAAATGAGTCCAAAAAATGAATTAAGTTCAAGGATAGAACGTGTTTTTGTCCTTGATAGAACGTGTTCTTAGAATGTGTGTTTGTCCAGTATTTTTGAGATGCTGCCAGCGCTGGCCGCTTTCATCGCCCGCAGAAGTCATGATCTCCTAATTTCCAGGAACAGTGGCATTAGCACCATGGAGGTGAGCATGAGGGTCGGGAAGGGATCCTTGATGTGCAGCTGTGCCATTGTACGTAACAGTCCCAGCCAGGGCTTGTAAGTTTCAAAGGGAAATGGGGGGATTTTTTGTTTGTTTTTTTACATTGCGGCCATTCATTTGAATTGCCTACCTTGTGCCATTCATTTGAATGGCCGCAATGTAAAAAAATCCTCTACAGGGAGAATCTGGTAATTTCCCGGATTACCAGGTTTAAACCGATACTGCCGGTACACCCAATACCGGGCAGTATCGGATACCGGTAGATCAGGAATTCCCACCCCTAGTATGTGCAATTGCACCAGGGCCCATTAACCCCAAGGCAATTGCATTACCTGTCCTGCCTCCCTTAGTAGTTATCACACTGCTACTGCTGCCATTCCCAGATTTGCTAGAAGGCTGTGTAACTTGCTTTACACTCAAAAGGGTGGTGCCTCCTCACTAGGGTTGCCATTTTTAACCTAACACTTCCATTTTGGCCTATGGGAGTGTCAGATTAAAAGAAACTCACCACAGGTGGCAACCCTACCTCTTACACCACAGATGCTTGGGCTGGGCTGCCCTTCCTCCTCCACATTGCAGAGTTCCCACACTACTCTGTCTGTATGCTACAACAGAAGCTTGATGCCTGTCCACTCTCCCCAATCCTCCTGTCTCTCTTCCCCAGCTTCCCCCACCAACCTGCCTCTTGACCCAAGTACAATCCTGGGCTTCCTGGTAGCCAGGCTAACCTTCTCCTCCTCTGCCTCAACATTGCCTGTTCAGCTTGATGGAAGCTACTTGCTTGTCCCCTGACTCTCAGGTCAGAAGGGGGACTGGGGAATCTGGGGGCTGGAACTGGGTCTGGGGGGGATGGAGACAAGGGAGTCTAGGGGCTAGATCTGGGTCTGGTGGGATCATGGCAACAAGGGGGGCTGGATCTGAGGGAATAAATACGAGGAACTGGTTCTGGAGTGTGGAGACCAGGGGGATCTGGTGGCTGGATCCGGGTCTGGGATGGGAGTGGTGGTGAGAAATGGGACTTCGGGAGTAAATTATCGCATTGGGCAATATACAGAGCCCCTTCTTCTGATGGCTAAACTAGAAGTAGCTACCAGTCCTTGGTCTGGGAAAAGTCAATTGATAGGTCATGGATTTAAAGTAGGATCCTGTGATTGGTTAAAATGGTGTTATTTCTTTCATACAATTACAGTATTTTGCTCCTGTGTGGTGGGTTTATTGGTATCTACAGTGGATTCTTGTTTTGTAATAAAGGAAATATAGAAAAGTGTAATTAACAGGGTTCCTAGTTTTCCATGACAAAAAATTGGAAATTTTCTGATTAAATATTGCTCCATGGGTGGGTGGTGGGTGGAGATGGGTGTTGCATGGGAGCACACACCCACCTACACCCACCGCAAGCGGTGTTTACACAGACGCCTCCACCCATCTCCACTCAGAGAAACTGGGTGGAGGCATCTTGTGTGAAAAAGGCCCTTGTTGACTGGCTGCAGTGTCGCTCTGCAACATGTATAATAAAATGTAACAGCCATTTTATCGGTGTTAAAACGTCTGTGTAAAAGTGGCCCATATCTCTTGTTTAGAGCAACATTTTAGATGCCGCAGCAAAGGACGTTGGTGCTGGCACCTGTAGAATCATAGAACTTCAAAGTTGGAAGAGACCTTAAGGGTCATTTAGTCCAACCCCCTCAGGGCCAGCCTTACCGTGAGGTGACCACCCTGGGTCCCGCCCCAAGAGGGGGCCCTGCGCGCTGTCTCCGGAGTCCACCGGCACTACCCCAGCCAGTGCTGGCAGGCTGCCCGCTGCACTGCCCCGTTGGCTTACCTGGCCTGAGCCCCCCTCCTCAGCAGCACCCCCCACCCAGTGCTGCTGGGTGGGCCATTTAAATGAATGGCCGCAATGTAAAAAAAACCCACCAAAAACCTCCCCGAGTCCAGGCTACGCGGGTGGAAGGGGGGACACCCCCCACCCACCCTGCCCAGCCTGGATTTAAAAAAAAAAATCCCCTCCGTTGCCGGCAAGTTCAACCCAGAGCCCCCCCCCCCAGCACCAGCGGCCGCGGCGTCCCAGCAGCAGCCGGTAAGTGTTAGACCTGATCCCTGGGGGCGGGGTTTAAACACACACACACACACACACACACACACACACACACCCAGGGATCACCCTACTACAAGTTCCCCCAGGATCCAGTACCTTCAGTTCAGCTCCGGGTGGTGGCGGTGGCGGTCCGGAGGCCTCAGCGCCGGCTGTGGCTGCCAGCTTCAGACGCTGTAGGCCTTCCGGGGAACTTCTGGGTTTCCCCGGAAGGCCTACAGTGTCTGAAGCCGGCAGCCACAGCCGGCGCTGAGGCTGCCGGGCCGCCGCTACCCAGAGCTGAACTGAAGGTACTGGATCCTGGGGGAACTTGTAGTAGGGTGATCCCTGGGGGGGGTGTTTAACCCCCCCCAGGGATCAGGTCTAATACTTACCAGCTGCTGCTGGGACGCCGCGGCCGCTGGTGCTGGGGGGGGGGCTCTGGGTTGAACTTGCCGGCAACGGAGGGGAATTTTTTTTTTTAAATCCAGGCTGGGCAGGGTGGGTGGGGGGTGTCCCCCCTTCCACTTGCGCAGCCTGGGAGGGGGAGGGAGGAGGAATTTTTTTATTCCATTGATTTCAATGGGGACACAGTGCCCCATTGAAATCAATGGAATAAATCCGGTACCGGTATACCGAATTTAATCCGGGAATCCGGTTTTTTTGAAACCGGAATCCGGTAAATCTGGTATCCGGTAATTGGCCTGGGGTCCCACCTCTACTGATTACCAGCCCTCCCAGAAGACCCAACCCAGCAGCACCTGAGGTAAAAGCCACCTGACCAAGAAAATACCTTTTCCCCTCCTCTGGTATCAGAGCTCATTTGTGCTGCTGCACCCCGGGGGTGGGGGCAGTGGGAAGGAGCTTTGTAAGTAGATGGGAGCCATTTGGAAGCAGGTTTGGGAAGAGGCTTGGGGGTGCTATGGTTGTGAGGGGTTTGTTTTATATGGTTCAGTGTCTGAGATACAAGCCTAAATAAATCCCTGAACTGGAAAGGGGCCACATAAAATCTTGCTGAGGGCTGCATTTGGCCCCTGGGGCTGAGGTTCGGTTCCTCATCCCTGCTTTCATGGGGGGTGCTTTGGCCGTGTGGGGGTTGTATGACAGTTATCTGTAATCATCAAAGGGAAGTGGGCGGGGGCCCTGTGGGAAAGTGGGTAGGGCTGTGGGAAAGTGGGCAGTGTCCCCCCTCATTTTCTCTTTGCCCTAGGACCCAGAATTTCTAAAGCCAGTCCTGAACCCCCTGCTTTGATGCAGGATGACTACAGCTACAGCATCCTGGTCAAATGGCTGTCCAGCCTTTAAATAAATTTTTTTTAAATCCTCCAGCAATGGACTGTGGTGTAATAGGTCCAGTGGGGGGGGGGGGTGCTCTACTCCTAGCCCCCTCCCTCACTGCATGCCCATCACCATAACACTCAGGTTTTGCTGTCACCACCAGAGCTGTGAGCTTTCGGGGTTAAGGGCTGCTCTGGAAGCCCAAACCCTGCTCCTTATTAGAGCTTCCTTCCCAGCGTAAGCCAAACTTGGGAAGCGTTTTGGGTCGCAGCACACACACCAGGCACTCTTGATTAGAGAAAACAAGATTTATAGTTTTTATTAGCTAAGTTTACTGAATTACAAGGATACAAAAAGGTAGGGAAAAGGCACTGAACTTGTGAGCAAACACAGGCAACTACAAACAGGTATGGTAACCCATTTAGAGCACATATAAGCCTAAGTGATCCCTAGCCCTGTTTCTCTGCATAGAAGGACTTACTCACAGTATCTTCTCTGCATAGTAAGCGTGGATGTCTTAGTTATGCAGGGTTCGGTTCTTTCCCAGCTGGATGGAAAAAGCTGGGTGTTGCAAGTTAGTCCAGCACAGATACCAGGTGCTGGCCATGAGGTCTCTGTCTGTGGAAATGTACTAGCCTTCTTTTTAAAGGGCAACGCTAGCATCTCAGCTATTGGCTCACAGCCCCAGGTGACCCTGTTCAAAGTGGCCAGTCAGTTAGGTTACCTGACCTAGGGTTCCTTCTTTGGTAAGGTATGTAAGGTGTGGTCAGTCAGATGGGCTAAGGTGAGTGCATCTCCTTATATGGTTTGGCAGAGTCCCTTGCCTTGGATCAGGGAAGAACCTAAGGGGCGATCTAGCCAGGAGGGTTTCTCCACACTTTCCCCCCACTTTTTCTGTAGCCTGAGCATGTAGCTTGACAGAGCTGCGGGTTCAGGTGTATCCAGTCCTCAGTTCCCTGCCATGACTGAAAAGAAACATGGAAGGGTTACATACAATTTCAGGGGTACATAGTCATAGCAGCATGTCCCCATTACACTCAACCGCCCTGCTGGAGGAAAAGATGAAAACAGAATCAAAGTCTAGTTAGTGTTCTATACATTCAAATAGAATCATTATGGGACAGAGCATTAGCAATGACTTTGTTCTTCCCGCTGATATGCTGAATGTCCATGTCAAATTCCTGGAGTTTCCAAACCCATCTTTGCAGTTTGAAGTTAGTGTTTTTCATGGTCTGTAGCCACTGCAGAGTGGTATATTCCATGGATACTGTGAACCTCTTCCCTTGTACTCATGTGGTTTTGTACGACTCACATGGACCACTTTAGGATTCTTTCCAGGCTCAATCAAGTCCCTTACAAGGACTACCAGGAGTCCATCAGTTCGACTCCCAACTATCAACTCAAATGGTGAGAAACCCCTGGACTCCAAGGGTATTTCTCTGTAGGCAAAAGGCAAATGTAGAGACCCCTCATCCCAATTGCTAAGGTGGGGATCCCCATAAGCCCTCAGCATTCCCTTCAGGGTCTCAACTAATGACTCCGCTAACTTTGTAATCTTTGGGTGACATGTGATGATGACCTGACAGGACTGCCCTTCTCGGTAATTCCCTCAGCATTCCGTCACTTTGGTCAGAAAATGTACTCTATTGTCATTCCTTAGGCGATGCATAACTTTTGTATGGGAACTCCCTTCTTTGTCACTCCATGCCTCCAAGGGAAGACTAGGATCTATTCCCACCCTCTTACAAGGTTGTTCCATACCTGAGAGTGGCTGCAGAACTGCAGTTCTCTCAACCCAGATTCTTTGTTCCTCAGGGTCAGGAGTGAAACTTGCTTCCTGTTCCTGGGCCAACTGTTTGAGCTCTTTCCAGTTGAGGTTCACCGACCCCTCTAAATTACCCTCCTCCAAGTTTACTGTGCTGTTGCTGGGCAAGCTAGGGTCTACCAAAGCCTGTGCCTGGAAGACTCCACCCAGGGGTACACCATCTTCTTCTGGGGGCCTTTCCTCAATTCCGTCCTTGGGCTTAACACTTTCCATTCTGGGGATGTCTTCCAGACCCACCCCTAGGTTTATTGTACCCTCCTTGGATTCCATTCCCCCCCCCCCCCGGTGCTCTCTAGGCTCCCTCCCAGGGTCTCTACTACCACTTTTTGAGTTCTGTTACGACCTCCAGCCTCCCAAGACTGGATCGGTCTGACCTCTCCCTCAGCAGATTCCACCCACTCTGGGTGTCTCTGGGGCTCAACTCCCCCCTCAGGACCTTCTGAAGTCTGGGAGGTCATTTCTCTCATCTGCACTGGTGGCCTAACCGGGCCACACAGTGTTCTCCTAGTGACGTCACAGTCCCCCAGAACATCTCATCCTACCAGCAGGGGGATTTCGGGGTCCTCTTGCACCCCAACCTTTGCAAACACGTCCACCCCCTGCCACTCTATGGGCAGGTGGGCTACAGAGAGACCCTCTGGGTGCCTTGTCTTTCCCCAGCCCTTGGCCCATACCTTCTTCCCAGGGATAATGTCTCAGGGTGAGACTAGATCCACAGTAATAATTGTCCTTCTTGCCCCAGGGTCTAGTTCCCCCATAAGGGTTATTGCCGGCGCACCCCCCAATGAGACACAGAGGCAGTATATGGTTCAAAACTTGGCCGCACTTTATTTCAACAGATTCAATTAGGCCAGTGGGTGATTGCACAAGCAATATGGGTCCAGTATACTAGCTACTTAATTCTTATTAACGTGTACTGACCGGGATGTACCTTCCCAAGTCAGTACTAACCAACCAACTTTTCCCTTCGACAGCACTCTGGCTCTGGCCGAAAGGGAAC
>QEPC01001656.1:0-54570 GCA_003113815.1 Sphenodon punctatus | reverse complement strand
GGGGGGGGTTATATTTCTTGTTCCCCTTCTGGGGCCCTCAAGGGGAGGCTGAGGTGCACCTGGCTCCCTCTCTGGGGCCAGCTGACTTTCTCCCCTTCTAACTTGGGAGTTTGAGTCCTCCCTTTCCCTGTCCCTACTAGTGGGCTGGGAGCCCCCTGAGGCCAAGGGTGTGGGGGACGAGGCCCGATTTTGGAGCAAGGCCTCGCAGGCCGCTAAACGCTCCATTAGCTCTTGCCGAGTTGGGGCCCCTTCACCTTCATCCCTTTCTTCTCTCTCGGGGCTGTCTCCCCTTTGTGACCGGCTCCCCGCTTGTGGGGGCCGCTTTTTTGGTGCCGCCTTCTTTTTTGTGCGGCCCATTGCTCCGCTGGTCGGTTCCCCCTCGGGCCTCCTCAGTCCATGTGGCTGGGCCTACTCAGCAGCAAGCGATCCTTGCTGCTGCCTCCTTGCGCCGTCACGCCGACTGAGGCTGTTCCTCACGGGCCCCGCCCTCTCTACAAAGGGCGGGTACCGCTCTTCACTCCTGGCGCGGCTCCTCTGCGCACGCGCCACTCCGGGTTGCCCTGGCAACCGGCCCTGTCGGCCTGATCACGCTGCGCCTGCAGCCGGCTTCCTGTACCCTGTATCCCCGACGGGGGCGCGGCAATTTCCCCGTCGCCGGGATTACCCGCGGTGAAGGGGGCTTCCTTTTACTCTCACTAGGTCATTATAGCAGCCTGTTAGTTCCTCAGCATTGGTCATTTGAAAAGCTGTGCAGTTCCTTGGGGTTTCCTCCCTGCCCCCACCCCCCACCCCCCCAGTTACCCTCTGCATAAAATCATAGCTAGGGCTCTCATTCTCCCATCCTGCCATTACTCTGCGGACCGGCTCAGTTTTAGGGGTTGCTAATTTCAGGTAGTCAGCCTGAATGTGTCCTACTTCCTGGCAGTGAAAACAGCCCCTTCTGGCTGGGATAGGGGGAGTGGCCGGGTTGGGGGTCACAGTCACCTTGCACTCCGCAGTCTGCGGTCCCACCTCCTGTCTGTGATTCACCTCCCCTTTGGCTCCCACTTTCTGAGGACTCCTTTGCTCCTTCCCAGGGTAGGTAGTCTTTCCAATTTGCCCCTCCCGGTTTATCAACAATTGATCGGCTATGTCTGCAGCCTCATCTATAGTTTTGGGCATCCTGTCCTTCCCAAGAGATCAAACATCTGGTGGACAGCAGTAGAAAAATGGATCAAGTTAAAATAGGGCTATGGCCTTCTACCTGGTATCTTCCTGGGCCCCCTCAATCCACTTCCTCAGGGCTTCTTTTATCTGGGCAGCAAACCCTGCTAGAGATTCCCCTGGCTGGAGGGCATGGGAGTGAAACTGCTTTCTGAAGTGGTCTGGTCCCAGCCTAAAGCATCTGTGCACTGCATCCTTAAAGACAGCATAATTACTGGTTTGCTCTGGAGACAAACTGCCCAGAACCTCCGCTACCACCCCCACCAACCCAGTTATATAACGCATGTACGCAGCCTCAGGTACGTTCCACTGAGCCGCCTGCCGCTCAAAGACACTCAGGAATACTTCTGGGTTGCCACCCTCCTTAAAAGGGGTGAAGTCCTTTGGTGTCAACTTGTGGGGTGCGGATACCTTTCTCTGGAGCATGTCAGCCTCATGTTGCACTGAGCGTCCTGGGCCTTTTCCTGGACCTCTTGCTGCTCCTTCTTCTCATGCTGGCATTGAGCGTCCTGGGCTTCTCACTGCTTCTTCTCATGCTGGTGTTGAGCCGCCTTGTCTGCAAGCAGTTTCTCTTGGGTCTCGAGTTTTTTAAATTCCAAACGGATTCACATCCTCTCCAACTCAGATGAGGTAGGATTCTCTCCTGGCTGGTCGGTTGCAGGTGAAGAGCCATAAGAGAGGCTCCACTCTGCCTCGTCATTCTGATCCAGCAGAGGCATCTCAAAGTCCCTTATCTGCTGTTTTAACTGCTCATTGGTTCTCGCCTCTGTTGGGAGGCTTCTATTCCGAGCTTCTCTTATGAGGTCTACTTTGGGTAGTCTGTTGAACCCCTTGGGCAGCCCCTGCAGGGTACCTTCCTGGGTTCCGGAACTCATCTAATTTGTGCCTTGTCACTGCTTAACTAAGCCCTGTCCAGCTGACCTGAAGCCAGATTGGGTTGACCTGATTGCTCACGGCTCAACTGAAAGCCACCTTTTCCTTTAAAAGTTCAACCAAAACTTGCCAGAGGATTTTCTCTCCCCTCCTGAACACAAAAAAGTCTGGAATCAAAGTGTGTGTGGCTGCTAGGTCAGATCCCACCGCTGCCACCACTTGTGGTGTAATGGGTCCAGTGGGGGAGGGTGCTCTACTCCTAGCCCCCTCCCTCACTGTGTGCCCATCACCATAACACTCGGGTTTTGCTGCCACCACCAGAGCTACGTGCTTTCGAGGTTAAGGGCTGCTCTGGAATCCAAAACCCTGCTCCTTATTAGAGCTTCCTTCCCAGCGTAAGCCGAACTTGGGAAGTGTTTTGGGTCACAACACACACACCAGGCACTCTTGATTAGAGAAAACAAGGTTTATAGTTTTTACTAGCTAAGTTAACCAAATTACAAGGATACAAAAAAGTAGGGAAAAGGCATTGAACTCATGAGCAAATATAGGCAACTACAAGCAGGTATGGTAACCCGTTTAGGGTGCGTCTAAGCCTAAACAGTCCTTAACCCTGCTTCTCTGCACAGAAGGACTTGCTCACAGTATCTTCTCTACATAGTAAGTTTGGATGTCTTAGCTACGCAGGGTTCATTTTTCCCCCCAGCTGGATGGAAAAAGCTGGGTGTTGCAAGTTAGTCCAGCACAGCTACCAGGTGCTGGCCATGAGGTTTCTGTCTGTGGAAATGTACTAGCCTTCTTTTTAAAGGGCAACGCTAGCATCTCAGCTATTGACTCACAGCCCCAGGTGACCCTGTTCAGTTAGGTTACCTGGGCTAGGGTTCCTTCTTTGGTAAGGTATGTAAGGTGTGGTCAGTCAGCTGGGCTAAGGTGAGTGCATCTCCTTATATGGTTTGGCAGCGTTCCTTGCCTTGGGTCAGGGAGGAATCTAAGGGGCGATCTAGCCAGGAGGGTTTCTCCACATGGACAGCCTATAACCTCTACAGATAACTTGTTTCATTGGCGAATAGCTCTTACTTAAAACATTTTTCCTGATACCTAGCCAAAATATACTTTTCTGTAACTTGAGCCCATTATTTCTAGTCCTGCCCTCTGTAGCCATGAAAAACAGTACCCTGACACCTTGGTGGCAGCCCTTTAGATGTTTGAAGACTGCTATCTTTTCTCCCCTTAATCTTCACTAAACTCAACATACTCAATTCCTTCAATCTTTCCTCATAAGACTTCCTTTCCAGACCCTTTTTCTTCTTTGTCGTCCTCCTCTAAACCTGCTCCAGCTTGTCATGTCCATGAATTGGATCAGGGTCTTTCGACCCTGCTGATTCTATTCGATCTGTTGGCTGTCTTTGATACCGTTGACCACGAGATGTTGGTGACCCGCTTGTCGGACCATGCCGGAGTGGGCGGGATTGTTCTTGAATGGTTTGGCTCTTTCCTGGCCAGAAGAACTCAGCAAGTGGTACTCGGGGATTATTTTTCATCTCCCGGATACCTCTCATGTGGAGTCCCGCACGGTTCTATTCGGTTCCCATTCCTGTTCAACGTGTATATGCAGCTGCTGGGCGAGTTCGTGAGAAGGTTTAGCGTTCAGCGTCCTCAATATGCTGATGACACCCAACTCTACCTCTCATTTTCATCTGAACCTGACCCGGCAGTCTCGGTGCTTCCCTGGTGTTTCTGTGGTGTTTGGCAGGTGTCGGGGACTGGATGAGGACGAGCCGACTGAGGCTGAATCCTGACAAGACAGAGGTAATGCTAGCAGGGAAGACAGCGGGGTTGGCATCCCCCATCATTGATGGGGTTTACCCCCCACTAGTTCCCCAGGTTCTTAGTCTGGAAGTGCTCCTCAATTCCCGGCTCTGCCTGGATGCCCAGGTGGAGTCTGTGGCGAGAAGTACATTTCGCCAGTTACATCTGTTGTGGCGGCTTCTACCGTTTGTATCGAACTCCAACCTGGCCACTATCATCCATGCATTCATCACCTCAAGAGTGGACTATTGTAATGTGCTCTACACCCATGGTGACGGTTCAGAGACTGCAACTGGTGCAGAATGCGGCATCCCGTCTCCTCACGGGGATGGGTCACCAGGAACACATTACCTGCTGAAGCAGGAGGGAAGGCGGTTGCAGCGATAATGACATCGTTCGCATGCTGAAGCCGACAAGTTGTGGCACAGAGCGAGTTTATGAGCCTATGCCATTGCTATGCAGACAGCAAAGAAAGAGTTCTTTGCTGCCCTCATAGCATCCGCTAAATCCTGTCCAGTGGAGCTGTTCCAGGTGGTGCGGGGTCTGGTCAGCCCGGCCTCTCTCCACCTTGGAGTGGAGTCATCTAGTGCCCGCTGTGACATGTTTGTGGATTATCTTGTGGATAAAATCGCTTGTATTAACCATGGTTTTGATGCCACATTTTCTGCAGTGGGGCAATTGGAGGTTATGGAAGCCCTACCTTGTCCTTGTTTGTGGGATCAGATTTGGTCGGTGACCCCTGCCGATGCAGAGGATGTTCTTGGGGCTGTCAGGGCTACCTGTTGCGAACTGGACCCTTGCTCGTCCTGGTTGGTTAAGGCCTGCCAAGAGATTATGGGGCCACTGCTGGTGGGGGTGGTCAATGCCTCCCTTAGGGAGGGTAGGATGCCGAGCTGCCTTAAAGTGGTTGTGGTGTGACCCCTGCTCAAGAAACCATTGCTTGACATTGACTTCCTTACTAGCTATCGGCCTGTCTCTAATCTTCCCTTTTTAGGGAACGCTATTGAGTGGTTGGTGGCCTGGCTGTTGCAGGAGCATCTGGATCGTGTCTGTTTTCTTTATCCCTCGTGGTCAGGATTTCACCTGGGTTATGGCAACAAGACTGCACTTGTGGCATTGGTTGACAATCTCCGCCAAAAATGAGATCAGGGTTGTTCAGCCCTACTGATTCTATTAGATCTGTCAGTGGCGTTTGATACCGTTGATCATGAGATGTTGGTGACGCGCCTGTGGGACAGTGCAGGGGTGGATGGCATGGTTCTTGACTGGTTCCACTCCTTCCTGGCTGGAAGAACTCAGCAAGTGGTGCTCAGGGATTATTTTTCATCATACTGACACCTCTCATGTGGAGTCCTGCAGGGTTCTGTTCTGTCCCCTCTCATGTCCAACATGTACATGCAGCCGCTCAGCAGGGTGGTGATGGCGTTTGATGTGCGGTGTCATCAATATGCTGATGAAACCTAGCTTTACCTCTCTTTTTCATCATACTCAGGTCTGGCAGTCTCGATGCTTACCGGGTGCCTGGCAGCTGTGGGGGATTGGATGAGGGTGAACCAACTAAAGCTGAATCCCGACAAGATGGAGGTGATGCTGGTGGGTAAGGTGGTGAGGGTGATGGCCCCTATCATTGATGGGGTCTGCCCTCCGCTGGTTCCCCAGGTGCAGAGTCTGGGGGTGCTCCGTGATTCACAGCTCCACCTGGATGCTCAGGTGGAGTCTATGGCAAGGAGTGTCTTCCGGCAGTTACATCTAGTGTGTCGGCTTCGGCCGTATGTCTCGGACTCTGACCTAGCCACTGTCATCCATGCTTTCATCACCTCTAGGCTTGACTACTGCAATGTGCTCTACGTGGAGCTACCCTTGGTGACGGTTCAGAGACTGCAGCTGATGCAGAATGCGGCGGCCCGTCACCGTGAACATATTACACTGGTTCTTCGGTTTCTGCACTGGTTACCTGTAGTCTACCGAGCCCAATTCAAGGTGTTGGTGCTTGCCTATAAAGCCCTAAACGGCCTTGGCCCAACCTATTTGCAGTACCGCCTCACCCCCCGGGTCCTATATCGGCCCCTGCAGTCATCGGGCGGTGCTTTCCTTGAAGTGACCCAAGTCTGTTGAGGGGCCATGATGGGGAGGTCTTTCTTGGTGGCTGCCCCGCAGCTGTGGAACTCCCTGCCGGTGGAGGCCCATTTGGCCCTGCATCTCCCCTCATTTCACCGCTGTTGAAAGATGAGGCTGTTCTGCCTGGCTTTCGGGGGGGAGGATGGGTAGGGTGGGGGGAATGGGCTAGGGTGCAGGGTGGTTGGGGGTATTTTTTTACTCCCTGTGTTGATTATTTTAAAGTTGTTTTTAATTGTTTTAATTTGTACTGTTGTATGCCACCCAGTGCTGCCTGTGGCAGGATGGGTGGGTTAAAAATGTTTAAAATAAACAATAAATAATACTCCAGTGCTCCATTCTCTGCACTGGCTGCCCATAGTCTTCCGAGTCCAATTCAAGGAGTTGGTGCTTACCTTTAAAGCTCTATACGACCTGGACCCCATCTATCTGTGGGACTGCCTCACTCCCCAGGATCTGGATTGACCCCTGCAGTCGGCTCTGAGCGCCCTTCTCAAAGTTCCCCAGGGATCACGAGGGGTGACTATGGAGAGGGCATTATCGGTGGCCGCACCAAGGCTGTGGAACTCCCTCCCAGTGAAGGCCCGGGTGGTCCCAGAACTCTCCTCCTTTTGATGTCAATGCAAGACCTGGCTGTTCCGCCAGGCTTTTGGTGAGGGAAATAGGTTAGGTGAGGGGGCACTGGGCTAGGGTGGGAAGGGTTTTTTGTTTTTTTCTGATGCCTCCATTTAAATTAACTTATTTTATATTGTATTTATTGTTGCATTTTATGATATTCTATTAGTGTATTTTTATGTCATTAGCCACCCCGAGCTGGTTTAGCAGGAGGGGTGGAATATAAGGATGTCAAATAAAATTAAATAAATAAATAAATAAAATTAAATAAAATGAGGTGCCTAAAACTGTAATTCTAATCTGACTGTTTACATCAGGGATGGGGAACCTTTTCCCTCAAAGGGGCCACTTTGAAAATTAGTACAAGCTCTGAGGGCCACATAGAGATTACACACAGGGCTAAGGGCGGATTCAGACGTGTCTTTAAATCGCACAGAAGCCTCGGCGGCATAGTGCGATTTTAAAAACCCCACACTTCCGGGCTGGTGTGAATGCGCTGAGCGCGCACATTTCCACATAGACCGAATGTTTGGAGCGCGGTTTGAAAAGCTGCTCGGAGCAACTTTTCAATCCGCACTCCAAACATTCGGGCTAAGTGGAAATGTGCGCGCTCAGCGCATTCACACCAGCCCGGAAGTGCGGGGGTTTTTAAATCGCACTTTGCCGCCGAGGATTCTGTGCGATTTAAACGCACGTCGGAATCCGCCCTAAGTAAAGGCTACTCAAGAAATGGAGGATCCAGATCATGGATCTGTGCCATGGGTCTTTCCCCTATCCCTGTGTGTCCTCATCTCTGCACGTTTACCCTGAACTCATTTTTTTCCATGCTTGGTGGTAGGAACTAGATTCAGGGGCCAGATTCAGTAACTGGGACCACATCAAAAGTTATCAAGGGCTGCATTTGGCCTCTGGGTCTGAGGTTTCCCACCCCTAGTTTAGATAATTTATTTTTATGCAGGTCAGAAAACCTAAAATGGCTATACTTCATTACAGCAAAGACATAATATCAGATGCATATATCTTAACCAGAATCCCAGAAAGGAAACAGTAGACATGGGGAAATATTTGCTTTCTTTGCATGTAAGTTGCCAATGTTCTGCAATAAAGAACCAACATGGGGCTATGGTAGAATGGAGGGTAAGGTAGGGAACATGACGGGAGGCGAGGCCCACATCCATCTTTTGCACCTGGGCCTATCCCAACCGAGTTATGCCCCTGCTGCGTCCCCCTCCCCCCACAGCGCAAGGGAAGCACCAGCTGGCCTTTGAAACTGACAGGCCCCTGCTGGGACCACTGTCCGCTGTTGTTCCTGGTGGTTCTGTGTGTGCATTGCAAAGAGGTGCTAAATTGCTGAAGGAAATTAAAAGTGGGGAGGGAAAAGTTTTGTGCGCTTCTGATTCCAGACAATCTTTTAACCAGGAGAGTGCCTGATTGTGCGGGGGGGATAAATAGTTGCTGTCTGGATGACTTACCCAAGAGTAATTTTTGTTCCTCAAGAACAAAAAACTTCTGAAGGAGGCCAAAGATGAGCAGAAATACAAACACCATTAAGGTCTTCCTCACAGCTGTATTGTAATTTTTATTTTAAATAGTCATAATAATTTTTATTAGTTTTGTACTCATGAACAAAATTGAATGCAGACAGTAGCAATCCCATTAAATGTGTAAAATAAGCAAATTAATATTTTACTATAAGTCAGCAATAAGATCGGCCTTTTAAATGTGGTATTGTTTGTTATAACTTTTCCCAACAGGATGTCCTGTATTCTGCATCAGTAGTCACCCTACTGGGGCCCCTCCACTACCACTCCTGAGGGGGCCCTACTACCATCACTGTAAGTCTCGGGAGCAGTAACAACCAAGGCAGTGGGGCACTGGACCCTTTCAGGAGCAGCAGTGGCAATGGAGAGGCCTAGTTGTGCTCTTATAAGTGGTAGTAGCAGTGGTGGACCCCCTCAGGAACAGCAGTGGTAGCAGTTGGGCCCCGGGGCTCCCTCAGCATCAGTGGTAGTAGTACTGAAGCCCCAGAGATCTCCTCAGAAGTGACCGTAGCAGTAGTGGGGTTCCAAAGATCCCCTCATGAGTAACAGCAGTAGCAGTGACAGGGGCTTTCAAGGCCCACTCAGGAGTGGCAGCAGGGGTGCTTCCTGTGGGGATCTCACAAAGTGCAGGACCTGGGGCAACTGCCCTACTCTAAGGTCAGCACTGCCTTGACTATCAGGGGCTGGGAGTGAATAGCAGGAAATTAATCACTCCATTATGACCTGCTGCACGCTGCTCTGAAACAATTGAAACTATTTGAAAACAGGATGTTGAGCTAGATGGACCGCTGGTCTGACCCAGTATGGCACTTATTGCATTCTTTATACGTCTTTTCACTAGAAGGTCCCTTGAGGAGCCATTCTCTGCAGTCATGAAGGCTAGTAAAGTTTGCTTTTTTTTAAAAAAAATGGCAGCTGAGATTTAGGATTTCAACAATGAAGTGATGCAGCTAGGGAGAATGAGCAACACTGATGTCAGTACTTTCTCCATTCCTTCTTACTGTCTGGGTGTTGAAGGAAGGGAAAATATATTCTGGAGGCAGTGGCATAGCAAGGCTGTGGTGAGCCTGGACTTGTGTCCCAATTAAGGCCCTTCCTTAAGGGAAAGGGGACATGTTTTCCAGGGGAAGAGGAGGAGTCTCCATGGTGGGGGCATGACTTAGTTTGGTAGGGCGAGATCACCCAATTCAGGCTATCACCACTCTAGAGGAATCCCAGCCAGGAGCCCCACTGCAAGCCACCATGTCAGAGGGGGCCCAGACCTCACGACCATCACTTGGGCTCAGAGGTGGCCACCAACACCCTCTGGGCTTCTAGTCAGCCTTAACCCCATGAAGGTGGCACCATCCCAGTTGCCAGCAGGCCCCCCTGGAATGGCAGAAACCCTGCCAGGAAAGACGTATTGAGAATGGGTGGGTGTGGGTGGGTGGGGCCAGCATTCCACCCCCACCCACTCTGAAAACTTTCTTCTTGGTGGAGGGCCTTTGATAAGTGGCCTGAGTGCTGCTAGGAAATTGTCAGAATGAGCGGGGCAAGTGTCCATTTGCAAACACACACACACCCAACTGGGGCCTTGTCTCAACTGAGTCCCCTCACTCTGTGGTAGCTGGGGTGGGAATTCCGGTTCTCCCGAGAACTGATATTGCCAGTATTTGGGTGTATCGGATTAATCCAATAAATCCGATATTTACCTGTACCGGCATACCGGATCTTTAACACTGGGCACTTTACTGGTTTTTTTACATTGCGGCCATTGAGATAAACGGCCGCAATGTTAAAAAAAACAGTAAAACACCCAATGTTAAAGATCCGGTATGCCGATACCAGTAAATCTGGTACCGAGGAGATCCGATACCTGTAAGTCCGGTATCCGGTATTCTCCCCTGTGCCCCACCCCTAGCCATGCCCCTTCTTTTAGTACATCTGTATTCTTTCAGGTTTATTAGGTTCAGACCTGTGTTATGGCCGATCATCAGATGTACTTTCCTGGTCTTGTTTTGGGTTGTGGTGGTACAAGCAGTAGGATACTGCCTTAATCTCCCCAGGGGGCTGTCTTCTAAGATCTTTGATGCCTGGCAGAATCCATTTATTATATGCATCAAAACTAGGGTACTTGCTAATGGGATGGGCATTGTTCTTAATCCTTATTGTAAGAAGGTGTCCCTATGAGGGCTGAGTCCAGTGTGGGAGGAGCTGGTGAGTCCTCCCCCTGGCAATGAGACCTCTGCTGCAGCGGCAGAAGGAAGAAGGGTTGGAAGCTGCCTCACCATCTGCAATTATTCTCATTCAGATTCATGTAAATATATGGGGAGATGGGCATGATAACAGTTTTAAATATCTGATGGCTTGCCACAAAAAAACAGAAAGAAAAGTTGTTCACCACTGCCACAGATGACAGAACAAGGGGAAATGGGATTACATTGCAGCAAGGCCAATTTTGGTTAAATATTAGGAAAAACTTCCTAATGGTAAGAACAGTTCAGCATTAGAATTGTTTGCTTAGAGAGGTTGTGGAATCTCCTTTATTGAATCTTTTCATAAGCCATCTAGACAAACATCTATTTGTTATAGGTATTGGGCATCTGCCTTGGAGCTGTGGACTGGACTAGATGACCCTAGAAGCTCTTTCCAACCCTATGATTCCATATGTAATTTTTTACATTTTTTTTTAACCTCCTTGGAGTCTTCCCACCCCACCCCACCCTCCCTAGAAATTTTGGCCTAATATGAACATGAATGTTTCATGTGTATCTGTTTGTTATTGCTAATGTGAGATGAGCCAGTGCAAATACCCATGACAGAAATACTTACATCAGTAACACTTGGCAAGTTTCCCTTTAACTCTGTTCTTTTAATTAGTTCCTTTAATTTGCATTGTACTGGTTAATTATTTTCATATGCTCTTTTTCATACTTGTTCTCTGATCTGAAACCCCTTTGAAATGAAACTTGAGCCCCAGTGGGTATAATGGTTCTTTCAATTTGTGAAGCAACAGAAATTATTTTATATTTGTTTGGAATACATATGCACCTTATTAATGTCTATTGTTTTAGGAAATAACTATCATAATAGAAAAAAGCCAAGCTAACTAAATAAAACAATGTGTTTCCCATTCACATAATAGAATTTGTGAATTAAATTATAGATATCTGATTATATTAGTAATTCATGTAAAGTATTTAAATGCCGGAATGTGTTGTCAAAGTGCAGTAGCACATTAACGAACTGTTGACGGCTGCAGCAGTAATGAGAGAGACACATGAAATGCTCATGCAAAAATGAAATTCCATGGGCAATTACTTTTCATAATTTGGTTTGATTTTCCAGGAACAGTTCCGATCACTCAATGCACCTAGGAAATCAAGGCACTTAGGAAGCAAGATTTGGAGCAGAGGCAAAGACAGGCTTTTGTTTTGAAAAGAATGCAGCCTTATAAATGCTTAACTGTAAAAATACCGACACTTATGTACAAATGCTGGCATTACAACTGGTGCCTTAGGGCACAATCCTCCCAACAGATAGCGATGACAGCAGCACTTAGAATACACTTGGGTCCCATTGAAATGAAGGGGACTTATGCCTGCAGAAAGTGCTAGCACAGTCACTATCCTAACCATTGGGTGAAAATAAACTTGTAGCTGGCACAGCAGCTCCAGGAGGGTGGGGGCAGGCAGCCCTGGCGGGGTCAGGTCAGTATACAGATCAAACATCAGCCCAACCAATAGGCCCTCTTCCCATCCTCCAGCAGGGAAACAGAACAGATGCGCAGCTGTGCGGCCATGTCCCTGGTGCGCCCCTAGCACCCTGCCCCCCACCATGACAGGCAGCCATGGTGGCCAGTCACAGCCCTAGCCATGGCTGCTGGCCATGGCAGGCAGCCAATCACAGCCCCAGCCATGGTGATTCCCGATTCTCAGCGCACTAAGGCCCACGTTGGCCTGCCTGAGCAGCAGCGGCCCAGTAGTAAACGTGACATGGAGTCTTTAGTCCAGGCAGGCCATAGTGGGCCTCTGTGATGTTTAATAAATCACCCATTCATACAATTGCACTGCACATGTGACATGTAAAATAATATTCTGGGATTATTATGTGGCTCTGTCCAAGACTGCAGGCAGAATAATTGTTTTCAAATTCCCATTGTTACATAGGGCTAAATCCTGTGTTCTTTGTATATTCCAATGTTTTACTGTTGTTAATTTTCTCTCCCATGTTGGTGGGGGTGTGTGGCTTTTAGTATCAGTTGGGGTCTGCACTTAGCCAACCAGCTATACTGTGATGTCTGAGATGTCCAGGGTCTTGCAGATGATTCTAGCTGGGTTCAAAATAACAATCTTCCAGGCATAACTGATTAGTCTACTTGGGATCTTGAGATGATCAAAGCTCTCCCTCAGTGCTTTTGGAACCAGGCCATTGCCAAAAATCATGATGGGGTGATTTGCACGCTTTCCAACTGATACACTTGTTTCATGAACATGGGGGAAAGGAAAGACCAAGACGGAGGGGAACATAGGGAGAGGCAGAAAGGAAGTTGAGAAGTTTCAAGTGCATGCTTAGGGGTACATTCTGTTGAACAGATACTTTGATGTAGCTAAGTATGAAATCCCATTACTCCTGATTTGTTGACACGTCAAGAGGTTTAAATTGAAGTTACTAAGGAGTAGGAAGAGAAGCATGTACTCATGAAAGATGAGGAGTACAGATTCCCCTTTGCTTTTTATTTCAAAGTAACTGTAGCATGAACACTCTTCAGTGTAACATTGTTTGCCATCACCATTTAATTTTATTTATTTATTTTGTTTGTTGTCTTTGATTTCTTGACCGCACCCTTCTGCTATAGCAGCTCGGGGCATCTCACAACATATTAAAACCATATAAAATATATATAAACATAATTAACATAATCAATCAATAAATAAAATACAAATAATATAAAAAACAGCAGTAAAAACTACCCCAAGGCAGAGCTAAAAAAAAACCTCCCAACTTCCCATCCATCACCTTTCTCCCTTGCCAAAAGCCGGGCGGAACAGTCTCTGAACAGGAGGGAGTTCCACAGTTTCAGTGCAACCACCGAGAACGCCCTCCTCATCACCAGCCAAGTGACTCTGGGGACCCCAAGGAGGGTACTTCCAGTCAACCGCAGGGGTTGATCCAGGACCTGGGGGGTGAGGAGGTCCCACAGATAGATGGGGCACAAACTGTATAGGGCTTTATAGGTCAAAACCAACACCTTAAATCAGGCCTTGAATCTAGAGGGAGACTGTGAAGTAATTATGTCCATGTTCTGACAAACAGAGGTAAACTGAAGTAAACAAAGTACCCCACTTTGGTAGTGTTCAGACAAATAGTGTAAAGCAAAGTAGCTACTTCGATTTATTTAAATCAAAGTAACTACTCCCTTTGCTAATTTGCTAATTATAGCATTCAGACAAACTATAATTAAAAGGCATACTTGTGGGTGTTTTCAGACGTTACGATAGCCCACATTTCCATGCTTTGATCCGCATGGAAATGTGGGTTATTGTAATGCCAGAAACTGCCACCAAATGTTAGCCTGGGCCGTCCCCCAGGCAGTGTTGGCACTTAGCCTGGACTGTGAGTTTGTTTGTTTGTTTGTTTATTTATTTCTTTATTAAATTTTTACCCCGCCCCTCCTAAAACAGTTCGGGGTGGCTTACAACAAAACAATCACATGTAAAATATATCTAAAAACAATTAAAACGTATCAAAACACAATAATCAAGTATTAAAACAGGGTCCGGGAATTCAATAAAACAATAAATATAAATAGGGTAAGGGAGAGAAAACCATCTAACCCACCCTCCCCAAAGGTCTGGGCGAACAGCCAGGTTTTACAACTTCACCTGAATGTCAACAGGCTTGGGGTCAGGCGAGCTTCCTCCGGGAGGGAGTTCCAAAGGCGTGGCGCGGCCACCGAGAATGCCCTCTCCATTGTGGGCCCCCTGCTTAATGCAGGGGACCTCCAAGAAGGCACCCCCGGCAGACCAAAGGAGCCGCTCTGGGGAGCGGAGGGCGAGGCGGTCCCTGAGGTACGAGGGGCCCAGACCGTGGAGGGCCTTGTAGATCAACACCAAAACCTTGAACTTGGCTCGGCANCTGAGGTACGAGGGGCCCAGACCGTGGAGGGCCTTGTAGATCAACACCAAAACCTTGAACTTGGCTCGGCACGCTATTGGCAACCAGTTCAGAGTCCGGAGCACAGGTGTAATGTGCTCCAGAAGACCCGTACCCGAAAGGAGCCGGGCCACCGCATTCTGCACTAGCTGCAGCCTCTGAACCAGGAACAAGGGAAGCCCCACGTAGAGCGCATTGCAGTAGTCCAGCTTTCGAGGTGACGAAAGCATGAATGAGGGAGGCCAGGTCCGGGCCGGAGACGTACGGAAGCAGTCTCCACACCAGATGCAACTGGCAGAAGGCAGCTGTCTCAGTACCATAGCTGGGGCGGAACCCAGACTGAAAAG
The DNA here is from genome assembly GCA_003113815.1 of Sphenodon punctatus. NCBI lineage: Eukaryota > Metazoa > Chordata > Lepidosauria > Sphenodontia > Sphenodontidae > Sphenodon > Sphenodon punctatus. The sequence goes on along the minus strand of QEPC01001656.1, from coordinate 39,932 downwards.
GGTCAAGGAAACCGACACTATCCAGTTGCACCTGGAGCTGCAGTGCCACTGCCCATTCAATAACCTTCCCTAAAAAGGGAAGATTAGAGATGGGGCGGTAGCTGGAGAGTGCGTCCACATCCAGAGATGGCTTCTTCAGAAGGGGGTGCACCACAGCCTCCTTGAGACTGGGCAATAACCTCCCCTGCTGGAGGGACGCGTTGACCACCCTCACCAGCACCATCCCCAACGTCTCCCTGGAGGCTTTCACCAACCAGGATGGATATGGATCTAATTCACACCTATTGGCTCTAACAGACCCCAGGACATCCACCACATCAGCCGGCGTCACTTCCCGAAACTCCTCCCAGAAAGATCGACCAGACGGTGCCTCCATAACCTTGTGCTCCTCACCTGCTGCTTCCAACCCGGTGTCAAAGTTACTCCAGATCTGTGTGATCTTGTCTGCAAAGTAGATGGCAAACTCCTCACAATGGGCCTGGGACAAGTCCCTGTCCAGGCAGAGGGAGGCCGGATTGACCAGCCCCTGCACCACCCGGAACAGCTTCACCGGATGCGACTTTGCAGATGCTATGAGGGCAGCAAAGAATTCTTTCTTTGCTGTCCTCACAGCCTCAACATAGGACCACAAATGGATCCTATGGAGAAGTCGATCAGCATCACTCCAGTCTCCTGCCTACCAGTCTCATACACCGCAGCCCCTCAGTAAACTAAGGGGTCCTGCGGTGATGAGACGGAGGCAGAGGACGTCTCGGAGCCACCCTGTCAATGGCCTCCCCCAGCAAGGTGTTCCAATGCTGGACCAGCACATCAGCAGAGTGGCCGTCAAGGTCTAGGGTTAACTCCCTCAGAGTCTCCTGGAACCACTGTGGTTCCATCAGCCTCTGAGCGTGGACCAGCCTAACTGGTCCATTCCCCTTCTGGAGGGGGTGCGGTGAGAGGCTGTCCTGTAGGAGATAATGGTCCGTCCATGACAAGGGCATGACTCTTACATCCCCCACTAACAGACCACCCGCCTGAAGACCTGAACAGAAAATCAGGTTGAGAATATGCCCCCCCACATGGGTTGGGCAGCTGACCACCTGGGACAAGTCCATGGCGGCCATGAACTCACGCTTTGCTCCTACAAGACCGGCGTCGGCATGGGCGTTGAAGCCCCCCAGGACCAAGGTCCTGGAGGAGTTCAGCGCCACCTCCGAGGTGGTATGAGGTATGCCATGGCATTTTAATTACACCCTGCCAAAAAATCATTAATACACTCAAAGGTCCTGATTTATTTAGTTAGTTAGTTGGGTGAATAAACTCTACACACTTTAAAAATTTGAGTTATCAGGGTTTAGGATTCTACTTGTCTTGATCAAAAGTAATACATTCACATAGACCTGGGGCTGGAGATAACTAATTTAGTCACACTATCCAGAAATTTCAAATTATGCAAGTTCTACTTAAGTAGAGTCCACTGTACATACTACTCTTCCTACTCCTGAATAACAGTGGTTTAGCGCTCTGTGGTGTGAATACTTCAGAAGTAAAATAGAAGTAAGGTCCAGTTACATTGAATTAACTGTCATGTATCGCCTTGACTGCTGTAACTTCCTCCTAATTGGCCTCCCCGGCTCTAATCTTGCCCCCCTCATCTCTGTTCAATGCTCTGCTGCCAGAGTCACCCACCTTGCCCGTTGCTTTTACTACGTTCAGCCCCTCCTCTCCACCCTACACTGGCTCCCCCTACAGGAACACGTCCAGAATGACCTGTTGGTCTTCACCTTCAAGGCTCTTCATGGCCTTGCTCCCCCATATCTCTCTGCTCTTGTATGCCCCAACATTCCTGCCCGTGAGCTTCACTCCTTCTCTACCTCCACCCTTGCCTGCTTGCAACTCCCATGCTCGTCGAAACGCCTTCCACTCCCTCTCTCTTGCTGCCCCCCATGCCTGGAACTCTCTCCCTGGATGCATTCGTTATGATCCCTCTTTCATAGCTTTCAAGTCCCTCCTGAAAACCTGCTTCTTTGGTCAGGCTTTCTCTGGCTCATCATGAGTGATAAGAATCTCCTCCTTGTGAGTTAAGCAAATGCACCTGCAACCTCATCAGTATATCCTCGGCTCTCCTGATGATCCCCTCTCCCTTGCCCCCCACCCCTTCCTTGTCTCTCTTAGATTGTAAGTCCCTTGGGGTAGGGACCTGTCTATAACTACTGATTTGTACAGTGCCAGGTACAGGGATGGGGCTATATAAATAATAATAATAATAATAATATAATATGACCTAAGTGACACACCAAACCCTTAGCAGTGAGCTCCCTCTGAGCTGGTTCCCACAAACAGATACTTCAATGTAGTTAAACATTTAATCACTTTTCTCCAGAATCGTTCACAGATCAAAAGCACTAAACTGAAGTTTCCAGGAATAGGAAGAGGAGTATGTACTCTTGAAAAATTAGGAGTTCATACTCCCCTATGCTTTTTACTTCAAAGTAACTAGCATTGCCCCTTTCAGTGTTTGAGTGGCTGTATTGTGTCATGCCCATTAGCAAAAAACTGAGGAGAAATTATTTCAGTTTAGAGCTGCAGCGAAGAACAGTACAGAAGTGGAACTGTTAGATTGATTTAATTACATTACATTAGTTATTTTTATTTAATATTAATCATGGGAATGTACTCTCACAACTGCTAAATCCCTCAGAACCTTCTGCCTGTAACGTCCCAACTGTCATAAGGGAATTCTAGTTCAGCCTGTTACTGATTTTTCTAAAAAATACCTGTTTTACCAAGTAGAATATTTTTCCCAAGGAGCAAACCATTTCTCTCAATATTCAGTATTCTGTTGGGTTCTGTTAAACCTGCTTCATTGTTACCTGACTAAGACAGGAAACAGAGATTAGGGAGATACTGTCTCAAATTGCAGAAGCAATTACATTCTTTGAAAACTCTTTATCTGTTTGAAATCTTCCTCAAGCAGGAAATTACACACCAGGAGGAATTCCTTCACAATGACAGAGACTTCCCACCTCCTTTTTTTGAGCAAACAAGGTGTCACATCAACAATTTCCCTGGCCATTTGGAAGTCAAGGGGCAATCCTGAGGGCATATTTACTCTTTTACAGAGAGCCAAAGTTTACAATATTAGAAAAAGCACAAATGCATGAGTGAGGCAGGGGTGGGGAACCTCAGGCCCAAGGGCACATAGAAAGGTGGTTTTGGTGGCTGTTCAACAGTTATGGAACTCACTCTTCCTGGGGGTTTGAAAAAGGGTGCTTTCAGACGTGATTAAAAGTGTACTTACAAATTCAGGTGACAGGATACACATGCAAATTAGGCATCGGTTTGATGATGTCGGAAAGATGCCCCACCCATGATTGAAGCTTTTTGGTGCATTGACAAATGTGCTTTACCAAGGTGGATTTTGCAGCTCCAGTTATCCCTTTTTAGGGAAGGTTATTGAGCAGGTTGTGGGGGAGCATCTGGACCACACCGGCTTTCTTGATCCCTCGCAGTTCCAGCTTTCTTCCGGGTTATGGCATCAAGACTGCATTAGTGACTTTGGTCTATAACCTACGCCAGGAATTGGACCAATGTAGGTCAACCCTGTTAATCCTATTAGAACTATCGACTGCATTTGATACCGTTGACCACAAGTTGCTGCTGACCCATTTGCAGGACTATGCCGGGGTAGGCAGAACTGTTCTTGAACGGTTCCGCTCTTTCCTGGCCGGGAGGGAATAGGTCTTTGAGGGAGGTGGAGGCTGGCACTTTTAGGGCATGTTTTATGTTGCCCTTTGGGGCATGATGGGACTTGTAAACATGCTAACTAAACTGAAAGCAAGTGCTTTATCTGCCAGGAGGATCAAGATGTACAAGAAAGGAGACTGAACATTGTGTTCTCACTTGGACAGATTTACAGCCTTTCACCTGTTATCGTCTGTTGATTCCAGCTAGCGTAAGACTAGGCCATTGCTGATTCACATTGCTCTTATTCTCAGAGGACTGAAAAAAAGCCTGGCAGACTTGCTGAGTCAATTCTGTTCTTTTATTTGATGCCTTGTTTTGTTAATTTAAGATGAGTAAAGGGTAAAAAACCAATAGAGCAATTTACCAATGTGCGTGGAAGGCTCTCCCTTCCTTTGATGACTTTAGCGCCAACCTGCACACTTGTCTAAAAGAGGCGCTATAGGTTTAGTATGAGCAAGTTACTGGACTCAATGTAGGAATTACTAGATGGAAAGTTCTATGGCAGGTGCAATGAAGGAAGCAAGACTAGATGATCATACTGATGCCATTTGGCCTAATACAATTAATGATTCACAAACGTGTGCATGTTTCACTAAATGGCTTTTCATCTTACATACATCTGCGATTTTCCCTTCTGCTATAAATGTAGATTGTTCCTTGCGTTATGTATCACCATCCGCTGTTAATTTCACTTGACCCATAGTTTCCTTTCTCTAGTTGTAATCTTTATTTCATTTAATAATTTTTTTATTTGAATTATAAGACAGTATGGTTGCACAGTTGGTCCCAAACATGAGGGAGACAAAGCACAGTGGACCCCCATTATAATGTGGTATTTGGGAGTCATGGCCAACAACTGCATTATATGTAAGCCTCCCTGCGCTGCCTGGAGCAGGAGGGGCAGGGTAACAAAGTTTGTTAAATAAATTATAGTGAGCTCCACGCTGTAATGAAAAATGCAAAATCACTCAGTTTTGTGTACCCTGATGGGTCACACCATAAAACGTTCTTAAACCCACTTTTCAAGAAAAGCAGATGCACATTGGGAGCCATGCTTGTGAACGCATTATAAATAAATCTGTGCTTTAATGATGCACACTATAATAATGAGGTTCCACTGTACTTAACTTGATATCTTGTACTGGATCAATTGCTGCTGCTGAGCGTGTGCAAGCATTCCAGCTATACCAGGGGGTGGGGAATCTATGGGCCAAATCGAACAGCTCTTTTTTTTATTTGGTCCCTTCTGGGTTGTGCATCTGATCCCAGCCCTTGAGTGTTGGAAGAGTGAGCTCAGGGGAAGGAAGTGGAGATGGGGGCATGCACTCAATGTTAGGGGATAGACCCATGGTGTAGATCCATGTTATGAAACCCCTCCCTCCCCCATCAGTACACCACTTAAGCACACCAACCTCCAACTCTTATCCAGACTACAGAGCTTGTACTAATTTTCAAAGTAGCCTGTGGAAGGAAAAAGGTTCCCCATGCTCTTCCTTAAGTCACTGGAAGGAAGTCAGAAATAAAAATTAACCTGATGTAGGCTAGGTTTGATTATATGATGAGATCAATCAATGACTCCCATGTTTTTGCCTGTGACACCCCATTTTGAGAGTTAAATACAATCCTGTAAACTTAGTAATAAAAAGATGCAGTGTATGAATCCCTGTCCGAATTGTGACACCATCCATAAAAGATGCGACTTCTACCTCCGACTCAGAAGTGACTGTTAGGAAAAAAGAGTCATTACTAGCAGTTCAAACCATTAGAATACGATGCAGGGAAAACAACCGACATAGGTGCAAATAGTAAATGACTTTGTTACACATCCCTGTAGTGGTTCATGCAGCTAGGAACTGGGGTTACTTTAACTGAAACCACACTTCATCTCCAAACACAGCCATTAATTTATTTCTCCATTTGTAATCTTCCCAGGCTACTGCAATGGTCTCCCCACCCACTCTTGCAAGAACATCATGTTGGACTAAACAAAAAAATCCAGATTTACAAGTGCAAACCCGTAGCCTAAATGGCTACGTTTGCACTTGTAAATCTGGATTTTTGGGGGGTGTTTGATGTAGTTGGATAGGCTCGCCTCTCTATATAAGCAGAGGACCGCTTTACAGTTCTATAACAACTTTCAGCAAATGTACACACTTGCAAAACCTTTATGGTAAAAGCTTTTTGAAGTGAAATTAAGTTCATGTTAAAGAAAAAATTGATCAGAGTTACAGAAAATTGCCATTGAAAACAACGTAAGCTAAATTCACTTGAATGTTTCCTATCTCTGAAGCTCGCCCTCCACTCCAATTCTTAGCAAAGTGCTTTCACAGCTTCATCTGAAACTGGGCTCTTCCTTTCATATGGTCAAGAGTGAACACAAGTTCTTTTTGTCGTTGGCTCATACATCTCGAAATCCTTTGATTGGTTTTGTGCTTATTTGATTTCTGTCTTCATTGTCCAAAGCTTTGCCTGCTACCAAAAACATCCTCTTTGCTCTAACAAAATAGTTTGTTCCCACTGCTTGGGAAGTGGGTATTTGTCACTTAGGCAAGTAATACATTTATGCATCGTCCTCCTACTGGGCTATATACTTTCTTTGTTCCACAGGCTTAGTCACACAGTGACGTGCCCTATCAGTGTAGATTTGCATAAGTTGGTTGGACTGTTCATACTATTCACACTACCAAATACATAAAGTTACATTATACAACTTTTGTACTGTAAATCCAGTTCATAATAGCTTGGTAGCCAGTGTTTCACAAGGATTAAAAAGACACCAAATAAGAATTGTTTACACAGATGCATATTTGAATTACAGGAATATTGCTTTTTACATGGCATATTTTTGATAACAAGTCTGCAAAATTACATAAGCCATCACAGATGTCAAATTCTTTATTTAATCTATTGGTTTTTGTATCCAGTAGAGTTGTGGAGTATATGTTTAGAAGCATTCACCCACAGGTGATGTGTAGGCCTATAAGACCTACTGCTAATTTTATGGCTGCTTGCTTACTTATGAGAAACTGCTTGGCTTGGCATAGCAGGCTTGAAAGCCTAGAAAAAGAGAGCATAAGTTGTTTCACTTGACGTTAGTTTCACATCATGTCAGGAAGGAGAAATTAGTTGGTTCACTTGACATTAAGTTTCATACAAGGAGGAGGAGTTATTAATTATTATTATTATTATTATTATAAGCATTTATATATAGCGCCAGAAGTGTACCTGGCGCTTTACAGAGAATAAAATAGACACAGTCCCTGCCCAAGAGCTTACAATCTAAAGACAGGGGGAGGGGAGACAGGGAAGGGGGAACAGAGGGAGAGACAAGGGATGCGACATTCATGAGGATGCGAGAACTCAGGTGCACGTTCTTGGCTTGGTTACAGTTAGGCTGGTAGGCAGAAGTAGAGGAAAGGTCAAGTGTATACAGTTATTATGTGGTTTATAAAAATGCCCTAAAACATAAGGCTAGTTAGCTGTCCAGCTCATCAACCCAAGACCCTATCCCAAGAGCCATCTAGGCATTCTGGCATGGAGTCTTTGCTTTTTCATCAGAAGGCTGCTGCTTCTAGTCCTGTTTTCTTTAGCAGGTAAACTGAACCACTTCAGAGGAACTGGTCATTCTTCTGTGGTGGTTTAGTTTAAAATATCTGTATTTAAAGGGAAATGTATGCAATATCTTATGTTACTGTGACTTTCCAAATAATTACAGGTCCCTGTCTTGATTTCCTGTGTGGGGAAGGTCCAAATGGGACAACAGTCAGTAGAACCTAGGGTGGGAATTTTTCCTCACAATATTCCTACAGATGGCACGTTCTTGATATATTTTGAGTTGTAAGCTAAGCAGTGGTCAGAGAGTTGAAAACAAAGCAGAAAGGTTCAATGCATAAATTCTGTTTTTTTCATTTTATGCTTCATTTTGTTGCTTTTTGGTAAATGAAGATGTTCTGAGAATATTTTTTTTAACCTCTGGAATATGAGGAATATATAGTCTTGGTGAGCCCCCGCAAAGTGGATTACAAGTGCTCTCATCCAACAAGAGGTTTTTTTTTCTTCAAATATTTATTCAGCAACTGAGTTCATTGTTAAGCAAACAAAATGCTTTAGATACTTTCCCCTGCCCCCCAAAATCAAACCTTCTTAAACTGGTTTCACATGCTTGCCATTTGAAATGTCATAAGCTCTCCTAGCTTTCTGTTCTTGCACAGAGTTCTTACTACTGGTTGGATGCCTCTGCCAAGCATAAACCCTGTGCTCTGCTAATAACTGTTCTTTGCTCCTTTGCATTTTTCTCCCGTAGGATTCACTCCTCCAAAACTAAGGGTGGAGCCCAGGCCTCGGCTATGTTTCCAGCAGGCACAGGAGCCAGAAGGGTGGGGAGCTTCCTACACACGGATCAGAAAACGTTAGGCACCATAGTAATAATGGGTGCACCCCTATGCCTGTTCTTTCTTCCATTATTTCCCTTCTGTGCTGGAGTACAGCAGGAGTAGGGAACCTTTTCCCTCTTGCAGGCCACATTGAAAATTAGTACTACAAGCTCCATGGACTGAATAAGAGTTGGGGATAGGTGAGGGTGTTGGAGGGCCCTTTCATCTGTTGCAGTTTGGATTCTACCAAGGGGACTCAGCTGACTTCTGGGTCTAGCCATGCCCCCTCCCCCCTGGACTGTTATCTGTAGTGGTGGAGTTGCAGTGCTGCCGTAGACGCGCAAAAGGGCATGGCCCTAAGCTGTGGCCGGGGAAAAAGGTGGACCTTGGTTGTAATTCGTATTGTTTACTTCTATTCTTTTTTAAATTTAAGGGGGTTATGTCTCCCATTGTTTTGTGACTTTAAGGAAGGCAGGTCCCTCCTTAACTAGATGTATTGGTATCTTTTTGTAATATAGGTTTTTAATTTACTCCCCCTCCCCCCCCCTTTGGCTTTTCTATGGCCTCTGCGGTCAAATCATCATCTCGATTGGGCCAATTGGGTATTTCTAATTTTGTGACGACTCAATTTAAAATTGCTAATTTTATAGTTAAGAGAAGTATTTCTCCCTCAAACTCCCAAAGAGAGATCTCTAGACTCCCACTGGGGACGACTCCTGATTTCTCTTGTTCTCTACCCTGCACTTGGAGTAATATTTCTCCTTGCGCGGTATTGTTCTCCTCTTTTGCAGAGAATCTAATCCCAGTTCCTGTGGACAGCTTTAACGCTTTCCTCCCACCTCCAAGTTAGTTTTAAATCTAATTTTCAGCCTCCACCCTCAGATCCTCTCCAGGGATCTTTTCTGTTAGTTAGCCAGCCAAGGGTGGGTTATTATGGCCCTAGTTGTGTTTTTTTTACTCTGACCAGGTACAATCTTATATTAATATTCTTAGTAAAGAATTATGAGGCCTTAAGGTTTCTTCTTCTGCTCAAAGCCTTAATCGTTTTTGTGAATATTTACAGATCCAGCTTGATGGTCTTGTCAGGGGGCTTAGGGGCTTCGAGGATTTAGTCCTGCTTGAACTTGGCCAGCTCAGATCCAATTCTGATACTCCTGTTCCAACTCAGGAGGACTCCCCTATTTGGGGGGCCTCCTGTTCAGCAATTTCTACTCCCGATATTGGGCTTAAAACTATTGATAATCTTAAAACCCCTGGGTGTTTTTCACTGTTTAAGCAGAAAGAACTTGAATATTTAGGACCTTCCTCTTGGTAGGGAAGAATCTCATGATTATCTGAGGGTGCAAGTTTGCTCATTTTTAAGTAAGAAATTAAAAAGATCCTATTCTACTTTTAGACATTCTGTACTAACATATGTTAGTAGACTTTATCGCCACCAAAGAGCTTTTCTTTTTCCTCTTGTTAGAGTTGGTTTTCGGGACTTACACAAGCATGCCCTGATTCTTCATGAAGCTGAATCTTCTATTTCTGGTTTAGAGATAAGAGAAGATGTTTTTCCTTTATCTTTCATGCCTGTGAGGAATATTAGGAGAACATTTACATTTCTGTCTAGAGATGTTACTGGTGGCTCCTCTTCCTGCTCGGGGAAGGCTGATAGGACTCTTTGCCGTTGTTGTGGGAGGTGGGAATGGGAATCGGGGAACCGTTGGGATTTACGATGACTAGAATCCCCTTTTGAGGGCCTTGTTGAGATTGACTGTGATCTTAAAATACTATCTTGGAATACTGCGTGTCTTAGGGCGCTTTTAAACGATCCCGCTCACAAGCGGGATCGTTCATTCTGCCGCATCTCCCCCCCCCCCCGCCTTCCTCTCTAAAACGTGTCTGAAGTTCAGAAGAGCATCAGACATGGCGTAGAGCATATGTGCGCATGCGCACCCTGCCAGGGAACCTGGAAGTGCGGGTTAAAACCAGCACATCGGCGATCCGCCTTGAAGGGGGGGCAGGATCGCTGGGCTGGCTTGACGTGGAAGAGACTCGGCTGCATTCCGCGTTGGGCATTTAAACGGACGGTGTCAATGGCGGCTGTTAAAGGGCTCAGCCGTCATTTCTGTCTCATTTAAAAGTGCCCTTAAGGAGGGTAAGGCTTCTGATTTAGATTGGCTTGCTTTCCTTAGGAATTTTTCTATAATACTTTTTCAGGAAACTTGGCTTTTGGATGATTTTATATTAAATGGGTACAAGTTCTTCTTGTTAGCCCTTGGAGGGACTATAATAAGGGAAGACAGAGGGGTGGTTTGTCTATGTTGGTTTTGGTCACCCTCCCATGTCAAACCTTGCACTTAGAGACCGATTCACATTATATTCACCTATAAAGCGCTTCACAACCTCGCTCCCCCCTACCTCTCTGCACTTATCGCCCTCCATACTCCAGCCCATGCACTTCGCTCCTCCTCTGTCCCTTCTCTCACCCTTCCACGCCTTCCCTGCTCCTAAGCGCCTTCGTCCCTTCTCACTTGCTGCCCCCCATGCCTGGAACTCCCTCCCTGTCCACATCCGCCTTGCCCCCTCCCTTCATACCTTCAAATCTCTCTTTAAAACTCACCTCTTTCGCTCTGCTCTGTCTGACTCTTTATCCTGCTGAGCCACTATTCCTATACCTACGATCAGTTTACCCTTATCCTTGCAACATGGACCTGCCTGCTGTCATTCTCATCATAACCAAGCCAAGTACATGCACTTGAGACCTCGCATCTTCATGAATGTTAGACCCCTTGTCTCTCCCTCTGTTCCCCTTCCTAAGTCTCTCCCCCAGCTCCTGTCTCTCAGATTGTAAGCCCTAGGGGCAGGGACCGTGTCTATTTTATTACTTTGTAAAGTGCCAGGTACACTGCTGGCGCTAAATAAATGTTTGTTAATAATAATAATAATAATATTCAAGCTTAGTTGCTTCAGTTTATTGGGAGGTCCTCCTTATTAATTTTGACCGTTTCCCTCCTCATAAGCGAGATACTTAACCTGGGTGGTGAGTTTTGATTTTATTGAGTCTTCTGGATCATTTTAGAGTAGAATATGGTAGCCCCGAGCTTATTTTGCTTGGTGATTTTAAGGCTTGAGTAGGTGACCTGCATGCAGCTTGAAAGTTGGAGTTTGTGGAGGAACTAAACACTTCTGTGCCCAGTCTGATGGACAAAGTTACTAAGGAGGGTAAAGAGCTTGTCGATTTTATGTATAATCATAATCTTCGGATGCTTAATTGTATGTCTAATTCTGACCTCCCCGGGGCTTTTACTTTTTCCTCATCAAGAGGTTTTAGTACGATTGATTATGTTCTTGTGGACTGCTTATGTTGGCACAATTATATTGATTTCCAAGTCTTATTACGACCTGAGAGTGACCATTTTCCCATTTTGGTCACCAGGAAGTCAGTTGGGTCAGATTCTTCTAAGCTGGCCCCCTTTGGGTTGCCTTTTGTTAGGAGACTTAATTGGGCCCTTGTTAATTTGGCAGAGGTATGAGAACTTTGTTTTGATTGGCTTCTCTTGTCCTCTGACATGGGGGGAAATCCTGTCCCTCCTGGTGACATTGTAGGTCATTATGGTGCCCTTGTTCAGTGTAGTGGCTCCAAATCTGAGACTGCAGACTTCAGAGGCTCCAGTTTAACAGCCTTTATTAGGAGAACGAAAAACCTCAGCACCAGGCCCCAGCTGGCTGCAGCCAGTTCCCTCACACACACCCCTCCAAGCTGTATTTTCTGGTTCTCTTAAAGGGGCCACTCCACCACATCTCCCCCCCCCCCCCATGTAAATCAGGAACATACATAAAAGGACAAAACAACTAACAGAAACCATAACAAAACAACTGTTGAACACTGTAACTTGATGACATTGTATGGGCAACTGCAGGATGGGGTCAGAGGTCACAAGTACTTGACCCACCGTTGGGAATGGCCTTTACCACCACTCTCTTACAGCACGTAGTCTCACAATCGTGCTGGCAGGTTAATCACCCTTCCACGGGATGTCATCTGGGTCCCTGGACCCTCTACCTCAGCTGAATCACCACTTTCAGTGACCATGTTGTCTTGTTCAGTGATCTCTGCCTCTGAGGCATTCTTAGGTTCACTCAGCTGCCCTTGTTCTTTTCTGATGCTGGACTCATCCTGCTTGGGCTTCTCCCTTTCATCTTGGTCTGGTATCTCACCCCTTGCTTTCAAATGCCTCCTGTTTCGGCGGTATCAGAGCCCTTCAGGAGTCACTACTTGATATGATCGAGGGTGTATGCATCTTTTCTCCACAGTGGCAAGCATCCAACCAGCACTCGTCTCCATCCTGACCAGGTCTCCATCCTTTAACTCCTTAAGTGGTTTTGCAGTATGGTCGTAGAACCTCTTTTGTGTGTTCTGAGCCTTCTGCAGACCTGCCTTTACCTCACAGGGGGTCTTTCGTCTCAACAAGGCTTCTGTCACTGGGAGTCTCCCTCTGAGTATCCTCCTCATCAGCATCTATGCTGGCGAGTATGGCATGCCAGTCACTGGTGTATTACAGTATTCCATCAGGGCTAAGTGCGGGTCTGTTCCAGAAGCTCTGCTTTCTTTAGCAGAGCCTTCACTGACTGTATTTCCCTTTCAGCCATTCCATTGAACTGAGAATATCCCGGGCTGCTGAGGCATTGCTCAAAACCCCGCTCCTGGGCAAACCTTTGGAACTCAAGGCTTGCAAATGGGACATGGTCACTTACAACTATCTGAGGGATGCCATGCTGAGCAAACACACTTTTTAAGTTGGCAATCACTGTTCTGGCTGTCTTGTCTGGGAGCCTTAATACTTCTGGATACTTTGAGAAGTAGTCAACAGCAAGGAGGAATGAGCAGGCAAGACCGATATTCAAACAAGTCAATGCCCAGCTTTTCCCATGGCAGGTCAGGTACCTCATGGGGCAGCAGTGGCTCTTTTTGATTGCTGCAACTATGCTGTGTACACACGGAACATCTTTCAACAAGCGTTTCAATGTCTCTGGACATACCTGGCCAGTACATTATAGCCTTTGCCCTGGACCTGGTCCTGTGGACACCCTGATGAGTTTCATGCAGTTGAGATAATACTGCTTTTCTTTGGGACTTGAGGATCACTACCCATTCCCCTATGAAAAGGATGTCATCCTGACAATGCAGCTGATCCCTTAAAGGTCAGTAAGGTTTTGTTGCAGGGGGAACGTGTCTCAAGTATTTTGGCCATCCCTTCTGTGTAAGGGCCTTCACTTCTTTGAGGTGGGAATCTCTTTTAGTGGCTTCCTTGATGGCAGCTGTTTCATTAGATCCCATAGCCAGAATGGTCAGTGCATGTATTACTCTCTCCTCATCCAGTGAGTCACAGTCATCTGAGGGGGGATCTACAGTAGCTCTGGAGAGTGTGTCTGCAAGGTACATCTGGTTGCCAGGTGTGTATTCCACAGTGAGATCATACCGTTGGAGTTAGCAGCATTCTTTGCAAGTGAGCTGGTGCACTGCCTATTGGCTTCTTAAAGATTGCTTCCAGGGGCTTATGATCAATTTGAACGAAGACATTTTGGCCAAACACATATTGGTGAAACTTATGCATGGCATATAAAACTGCAAGAAGTTCTTTCTCAATCTGCGCATAACTTTGCTCCGCAGTGCTAGAAGCTTAAGACATAGGCCTGTCATCTTGCATCAAGCATGCTCCTAAGCCATCCTTTGCAGCATCAGCTTGAACTATTATTGGCTTGGTCACATCAAAATACTGAAGCACTGAAGCACAGGGTCCTGGCACAGCTGACGTTTCACTGCATCAAAGGCGTTCTGGCATCCTTCAATCTGTCGAGTACTGTGAGGGGAATCTTTCAACATCCATGAATGACAGGTACTGCTTGAGGATCTGTGTGGATGTGATGCTCTCCCTCAAACTCTCTGAGGCCCTCAAATATATCCGAGTAGGATATAAGTAGGCTTTCCTTTGTGAGAGGCTCATTTGCATCTAGAGAATCAACCAAGCGAATTAGGTTCAGGGTCTCGCATGCTGTTCTGCCTAATATTGGGAGTGAAGAAATATCAGTCACAAAGAATGATACGTTGGAATCTTTTCCTTGAACTTGACACTCAATGTCAGCTGTTCCTAGGGGCCATAACCTGGTCCCTCCAAAGGCTACAAATGTCACCTGGCATCTGGAGAGTTTCTTTTTTCCGGAAATTTCTCTGAATATCCGAAGTGGCAGGACATTGGCCTCTTCTCCTGTGTCCAGTTTGAATGTTACTGGGAGTCCCTTCAGGTTGAGTTCAGCATACCATCCATCCCCATAGCTTGTAGCCTGCTCGGGGTTTGCCTGGATCACAACACCTACAAGTAAACTGCCCATGTCCAGTTCATGCACCTGACATTTTGATTGCTCCTTCTGGGACTGCTTGATCTCCGCTTTCCATGCCCTGGCAAAATGATTCTGTGTCCAGCACTTATAACAGACCTTCCCATATGCTGGGCAACATCATGGAACATGTACCTTTTCACAGCATGGGCAAATCCTGCGTTGGGTCCGTTTTTTCCATTGCTTTGGCAGCACTTTGACCACTTCAACATTTCTAGCGGGGGTCTGCTCTTGGACACATTCACATGCAGTTACTGTATTCAGTAGGGGTGGGAAACCGGTAGAATCCGGTATCCGATAATGCCGGTATTGGGCGTACCGGCATTATCGGATTCGGCCCGGTAATCCGGACCCGGTACCGGATTCCGGGGTACCGGATTTTTTTGCATTGCAGCCATTTAAAAATGGCTGCAATGTAAAAAAATTTAAAGCCCCAGCCAAACAGTTTTTAAAAGAAAAACCCTCCCCGAGTCCAGGCTGCGCGGGTGGAAGGGGGGACACCCCCCACCCACCCTGCCCAGCCTGGATTTTTGTTTTAAAAAAGAAAAGAGTAAGACCCAGAGGCGAGGCGAGGCGAGCCCACCCCCCAGCACCAGCGGCCGCGGCGTCCCCGCAGCCGCCGGTAAGTATGACCCGATCCCGGGGGGGGGTGTTTAACACCCCCACCCCCCCAGGGATCACCCCTACAGTGCGCTTGCCGCTTACCTTTGGGAGCTCCGGCGGCGGCGGGCGGTCCGGCGGCCTCAGCGCCGGCTGTGGCTGCCGGCGTCAGGACGCTCTAGGCCTTCCGGGGAACTTCCGGGTTTCACCGGAAGGCCTAGAGCGTCCTGACGCCGGCAGCCACAGCCGGCGCTGAGGCCGCCGGACCGCCCGCCGCCGCCGGAGCTCCCAAAGGTAAGCGGCAAGCGCACTGTAGGGGTGATCCCTGGGGGGGTGGGGGTGTTAAACACCCCCCCCAGGGATCGAGTCATACTTACCGGCGGCTGCGGGGACGCCGCGGCCGCTGGTGCTGGGGGGTGGGCTCGCCTTCGCCTTCGCCTCCGGGTCTGTCTTACTCTGTTCTTTTTTTAAACAAAAATCCAGGCTGGGCAGGGTGGGTGGGGGGTGTCCCCCCTTCCACCCGCGCAGCCTGGGAGGGGGAGGGATATTTCATTGGTTTCAATGGGGACACAGCGCCCCATTGAAACCAATGAAATAAATCCGGTACCGGCATACCGGATTTAATCCGGGAATCCGGTTTTCCTAGAACCGGTAACCGGTAAATCCGGTAGCCGGTAATGGGCCCGGGGTCCCACCACTAGTATTCAGTTCCCTCTCCACAGTGCTATCCTGCTTCACTATGGCATGGAGCTTCGCTATGGGCCTTTGTAGCCTCCGCTGCATGACATATATCCACTGTTTTTTCAAGTGTAAGGTCAGCATCTCACAGGAGCCTCTCCTTCAGTCTTTCCTCTTTTGTGCTAATTTTTTTTTATCTTGAATCATCTCACTCATGGTGGGGCCAAACTCGCAATTCTTTGCTTTTACTTTAAGTTCAGTGATGAACTGCTCCATGCTGTCTCCCAGGGTCTGTCTGTGAGTCCAGAATGTGTACCTCTCAAACACCACATTTCTGCGTGGGTTGCAGTAAGCCCTGAATTTTGCAAAGATTTCCCCTATGTCCTTTGGGCCCTCAGCTTCAGGAAAAGTAAAGGCATTGCATACCTCAAGGGCGTCTTCCCTAATACAGTGTAACAAAATGGCCACTTGCCTGTCCTTGGCTTCTTCCTTCGCTCCAGATGCTGTCCGGTACAGGTTGAAGCGTTGTTTCCAGCACCTCCAGTTCTCTGCCATGTTTCCGTGCAGGGCAAGTGGCTCTGGAGGCTTGAAATGATCCATTTGCATGGGCACTCAGTTTCTGTCTTCCTCTTTTCTTGCAAACTAGTGCCTCTGTTGTCTGAGGAGGCACAGGTTTTCTTTACATACTCTGACACCATGTAGTGACTCCAAATCAGAATCTGCAGACTTGAGTGGCTCCAGTTTAACAGTCTTTATTAAGAGAACTAAAAACCTCAGCACCAGGCCCCAGCTGGCTGCAGCCTGTTCCCTCAGACCCCCCAGCTGTATTTTCTGGTTCTCTTAAAGGGGCCACTCCACCACGTTCAGAGTCGTCAGCCAGTTTTGACTACTTGAGTTCAGAGGAACCCAGTGGTTTCTCATCACAGAGCTTGGTTTGATCCGGATTGTTTGGCTGCAAAACAGAGTGTATTGAACTGTTTGAGGGAGGTGATTGTTGACCTTTCTCCTGTCTCACAAGTAAAGTTGTCGGTGCATCTGGAACGAGGCAAGGACAACAGTTATTGGATTTAAAGGGCCACATTCTTTATTCAGATTGTAATTAGTCTGGTGGGGGTAATTGCCTTTAAGCAACTGGGTCCAGTACTAACAAAATGTAACTGCTTCACTATCATAGCCAGGGGTTTGGCCTGAATGTGCCTTCCAGTGCCATCCCCATTGTTTGTCCATAGTCTCCCCTTTGGCCCTTGGCTTGCGACCATGGCCCAAGGGGACAGTGTCCTTTCAGGACGGGAGTAAGGATTTTGGGTGCCGCAAGCTTGGGGACCGTGCATGTCCCTGCCCGCCTTCAGCAAACACCCCTCCCAGGGATGCTAACCTGGCGCTGGCTATGCCCTGCCTCTCCGCCTGATGTTGCTTCCCCATCTCTTAAGGAGATGACTCCACCCACTAATGGTTTTCTACTAAAAACATCATAACAGTACTGGACCCCTGCAAGAGTGCGACAAAGAACATGACTGTAAGTAACAAACCCATCCCACAGTTTCTAACTTCCAACTGTAAACAATTAGCCCAATTGATAGAGATACTGTGAGGAAGGTGAAAAAACAAGAACCCTTTGAAGCCAATGTAGTGTTCTTTGTCAAAAATTCCTTCCTGGCCACTGATGGCGACCGGGTAATACCCACAGTGTCTCTGGGAGGGAGGGTTGGAGGTTTGCTCCTTCTTCACCCAGCTGAGAATGTGGCTTAGGCAAGGCCTGCCAGGGAAGAGGCCCCGCCCTCCAACAGGGAGGGGCCTCTGAGCCCGCGCACCACTTGATTGGTGCAACCCGAGTTGCTGGGGCAACGCTGGCCGGGACGCACTATTCCGCCTCGTTCTGGCCTGCATCCCTGGCAAATTCTCTCTGCTGCAGCTGCAGCAGCGAGGACGGCTGCATCCTCCTTGCCTCCTTTCTCAAATTGAGTGTGCCAAAAAGCCCTGATGGTTGCCATTGCTGGCGAGCCAAGGGCCCTTCTTGGAAGCTAAGAGCACGTACAAGAAACTGATCACCTTCAAGAAGCAGGAGCACCAGAATAAGTGTTGGGATTTGCTCCTCTCAGCTGTGGTAAGGAAAGATGAAAGAACTTTTTGGCACTTGGTGTCTGTGTCAACCAAGTCCAGACAACCACGTACAGATGTATTTATCGATGCGTTGGGTTGGGAGAGTTTTTTTTAGAGCCAAGTTTGCAGTTGACCCCCCAACCCCCGTTCCCCATTGGTTGAGTCTGATACCTTGAGGATCACTGCTCCTTATGGGAATCTTTTGAGTCCCTATAGGGCTACACCTCTTTTGGTCTATGGCTATATAAGGAAACTAATATTGAGTAAAGCTCCAGGTCCAGATTATTTATCCCCTGAATTATTTAAATTAGATATATTTTTCTGGGCCTTTGTTTTATCAGATCTTTTTAATGCAATCACCGTGAGCAATTCTTTGCCCTCGGAATGGAAACAGAATATATATATTCCAATCTTTAAAAAGGGAGATCGATCTTGTCCTGATGCCTATAGACCAGTTAACTTACTGCATGTTCTGGCAAAGTTCTATGAGTATCATCTTCTTGGCTTTATAGGTTAATGGATTTCTGATGATAACATCTAGGATGAGGAACAGGCGGGGTTTTGTGATGGGTACTCCTGCACCGATCAGCTCTTTGTATTATACCATCTAGTTTCTCGCTTTTAAAAAAGAATCGTAGGCTGTTTTGTGCATTCATGGATTTGAAGGGGGCCTTTGACTCCATTGATAGGAACATACTGTGGACCAAATTAGCCTTAGTGGACCCATTTTAATCTAGCTCCTCAGGATCTATCATGACGATAATTCTGCCAGGTTACAGTTTGGACCCTTGGACGAGTCTACTCCCTTTCCCCTGTAAATTGGGGAGTGATACAGGAGTGCGTCTTGGTGCCTGTTCTTTTCAATTTATTTTTAAATTACCTGTGCCCTTTTCTTTTGCAACCTTGTTGTCATCCTCCAAAGATATTAGGTAGCATGATTCCTATTCTTCTTTTTGTGGACGATGTAGATGCGGTCCTGTTTTCTTATTTTATGATTGGCTTGCAATGGGCATTTCATATTTTCAATGATTACTGCTTGTGCAGTAAACGTGAAATTAATTCAGCCAAATCAAAGATTTTGGTATTTGGTAAGGGGAGGACATTTAGATGGTTTATTGGCTAACAACCTATGGAAACTGTCAGGTCATTTACTTATTTGGGCCTGACTTTTTCCTCGACCTTATCATGGGTGGATCATTCTCTTAGAGTCTCCAGGAAAGCTACCAGGTGGTTGGGGGTGTTTTGACTTTTTATAATAGATTTAGGAGGAAGGGCTTTGTGAGGCCTTAAAGATTGTACGGACTAAATTGAATTCAACTCTGCTGTATGGCTCTGAGATTTGGGGGCATGATCCAAAAGCCTGTGAAACTATAGAGAAGATTCAGGCCAATTTCCTGAGGAAATTACTTGCGGTGCAGGCTTCAACTCCCAGGACTTTGGTCTGTACAGAAACAGGAACAGTTAATTTGGCTGTAATTGCTAGATCACGCTCTGCTTTGTACTGGCAAAAATTGAGATCTTATCTCCCTGGGCACCTCCCTAAGCACTAAGCAGGCTATGTTGGAGGCTGAACAATCAGAATTTTATTTTGATCTTTGGTTTAATGCTATTAAGAATTCTCTCCAATCTGCTGGATTTGGTTATCTCTTGGTCGAGGTTCTAGGTTGCCTTTACCTAAGGATAGGCCAGATATCACAATCGTTTTGCTGATATGGCTATGCAAGATGATCTTGCTATAGTCAAATCTTTAAAATCTGTACCTCTATATCATCTTTTCCGTTTTGACTTTGTTCCTGCTAAATATCTTTCAGTGATATCTTTGGTGAGTTAACGTGAGTCTTTAACTAAACTACGATTTAATCAGGTTGATTCTATGGAACTAAGGGAAAGATGGGGGAAGCTTCCCCCTCAGCAGAGGTGTTGTCCATGTGATGACCAAGCGATTGAAGATATAATTCACCTGTTATGGGACTGCTCTTTCTATTCTGTCTTAAGAACATTTAAGAGCAAGTTTATTGTTTCCTATTCTCTTTTCTAAACCCCACATAACTGAGCATTTCTCTTCTTTTGAAAAGACCATACAGCAGACCTCGCCTCTTATTTTACGTTCATTGGCAAGTTTTGTGTTAAAGGGCTGGGAAAATACATAAGACTTTCTTTGGTTGAATGCTAATTTTTTTTTAGGTGCTTTATTCGTCTTTGTCTTTTTTTATATATATTCTTAATTCATATTTTGTGATGCTGGTACATCCTTTTATATGGTTAATTTATATGTTGTTTTTTGGCATTAAGCTTTTTGCCATAAATAAAGAATGAATGAGGTGAGGGTGTTTAGGGGTGTGCACAGGATGGGGAAGGATGGGAAGTGCTTGACGGTAGGGATCATTGGTATTCAGAAAGGACCAAGCAAACAGCCATAGTTGAGGTATGACCCATAGGCTGGAAGTTCGCCAGTCCTGGAGTTGAGTCATATATTGTCAACAGGGCCAGTCACCACCCTAGGTGAAACAAATTTTGCCTTCTTCCCTGGTTGGGAAGGGAAGGGAACTTCACTTTTACCTGAGTGTAGGATTGTGTTCACATGGGACTTTTCTCCACCCTCTCAGATACTATAAACTGGGTCAGTCACCTCTGAAGGTGGCAGCCTTTGGGCACCAGCCAAAAGCCACAGTCTGTTGGTGGACTGTAGCTGCCAGAATCTGTATTTGATTGTCTGGGGGTATCCTTGAGTTGTGTGGAAACTATTGTGAGCTTTCTGTGGAGGAGAGACCTTCTTTTGTCCCAGAGGATCTGCAGGTACGAGCTGAAGCTGCAATCATGATGCTTCGCTATGGTAAGATTGGATCTACTGCTCAAGAGACAAGAATCTCCCCTCTTCCCCACCCCCCATTCACAAGAAATCACATATGACTTAGCAAGTATCTAAAATCCTCTACTGAGAAGTCAAACAGTTTGATATTTTGAGAATCACCAGAAACACCCATTTGATGACACAAGTCTATAAACTAGAACAAAAATGCTCCATTTAAACAGATCTCTCCCTTTGGCTAGGAATTAGATTTTAATAAATCTAATGATTCTGTGATTTCTTGATCAATTGGCAGCACCAGGAGCAGTGACAGCAAGGTGAGGGAGTGGGCTCCAGAGACAAGTGAAGCAGACTGTGGCTGTAAGAGTCCTCTCCTTCACTTTGCTGCTGCTCCTGTAACAACTGCTCCCTCCCATCCATTCCCCAAGCAGAGCAGAGACTCACAGCAGCTAGAAAGAAGGGGAGGCAGAGCTTGGGAAGGAGAATATCCTGGTCCCTGCTCAAGGTAGTAGCTAGCTACAATAGGTGCAGTGAGTTGTACTGGGACCCACGAGCCTTGGAAAGACCACACACATGCAGAGTGCATATGCATACTGGAGTGCAGTGCTCCAGCAGGGGCTCCATTCCATCATCTGCCCATTCCAACATAGCTATGCCCCTGTCCCTGCCTGTGCTTGGGAAGGGGAAGAGAGAAGAAGGAGGGCTTCTGGGGGTCAGGTTCCTGGTCTCCTCCTAAGCAAAATTCTGGTTATGATCCTGATGCCAACGGAAGCTTACCTGGCATGTCCTATTTTTTGAAAGCTCCTAGATTTACCACTCCTCCAGGTTTGATCTGGATCTCTGAGGTTTAAGCCACCATCTCAAGGTTCAAACTAAACCCTTTTCCCCCTGGGTTATCCAAGGGCATTTTACATAACCAAGATACTTTTTTTTCATGGAGGGTTCCAGGGACAGGGCTACTTTGGAAAGGAGTGGGAGAGTTCCGTTGCCCTGCCCCCTGCAGGATGTCTTGACATCATTATGATGTTCCAAAGGGGGTGTGACCATGTCAGAAACAGATCCAGGGCCGGCCTTACCGCAGAGTGACCTGGGGTGGCCACCTCGGGCCCCGTTCTCTCTGAGGGCCCCGCAGTGGCCTCTATTTTCACCAGGACAGGTTGTGAGGGCACCACTCCCTCTCACTGGGTCCCCAAATATGACCACCTTCAGGGCATCACAGAGTTTGCCCTGTTTATCTTTGCCCTGGGACCCGCAAATCCTAAGGATCACCCTGAACAGATGGGAGAGATGTTTTGCCCCACCCTCTTCAAATCACAGCTTCCCAGAAGGCGACAACCCTAGAACTAGCTGCACCTTTTCTGAAAGTGTTAACCCGACTGCCCCCATTTCCAGTGCTGTGTGTCTTGTCAACACCTGTTTGTTTTCTTTTCTAACAGTACTGCAAATCCCAAAGCATGATTAATTGGATGCTTAAGCATCTTACCTACAGAGGTGGGGCAGTGAGAGCTGTGCTAAAAATCACCTGACACAGAAGAGCCTGAAACCTAGAATGGTTCTCATTGCAAGATTACCTCTTCTGCATTTTTGTCCCACTGTACAGCAGTTGCCAAGCCAAAACACTGCTTAGGAGCCAATCAGTCTTTTAAAATTTAAATTAGATCATGTATTTTTTTTCAGCTGGGGTGACAATTCTGCAGGAATGTGTGCCATCTGCTAGGTCAAATACTGCCTTGCAAGAGGCATTCCTCAAACACCTCTAATAATTGGAATATAGACATAGTCGTTCTAGCCTCCTGTGCTGGGGGAGGTTTACCTATCCACAAAGTAATTAACTAGATACAGCCTGCAGCAGAAAGCAAACAGTCTGCAGATTTGTGGGTGAATGATCTGTAACCCCTGACCTGTTGTGATTCATCCTGGGCTTCTCTCCCTACATTCAAGCATCACCTGAAGAAATGTAACAAGAATCTTCTCGGGCTCTTTCAGGAAAGGGGTGAAAATAAACATGACACTGACTTGCTGTGGCATGGGACTGCTACTGCCCCAGGGTGGGTAGGCGGCTGGCTGGCAATGTGTACCTCGGATGATCCCGGGCTAAGGGCCGCCCACGCAGACCAACACATCTGTTCATTCCTGCCATCCCTACCACTGGTCAGCATGGCTGCCCATCATGGCGGGGAACAAGGTGCTGGGAGCAGAGCAGGACAGGCCTCTCACATGTCTATTGTACACACACCCCCACAGGGTATGTGGAAGGTCGGACAGCTCTCCAGTTGCTGGCATGTTTGGTTGGTGTCCATTTCCAACCGGGAGAGTGGCAGCTGCTCTTTCCTACCCCAGGCTGGAGAGCTGCCACACCACCCGAATGTTTGTTTTCACCCAAGTTGACACATACAGGATCAAAAACCTGAAATCCAGGCAGATTTTTTAAAGCATCCTGACATACGCACTGTGGATAAATAGGCAATACACATGCTGAATCGCTTTTCTCTGACCAGACACTTATCTGTTTTACTTAGCTCATCATTTAAGAAGCATACTTGAATAAGGAGGATCGTTTTGAGTTTTTTCTCTCCAAAAAATGTGTCACTGTTAACTGCAGAAATTAAGCCATAGGAGAATGAAGATTAGTCCAGATCTTCTTATGAGAAAACTTTACAAAACACATGACTGTGCTATTAAGACCAACACTTTCTTTTTCAAAGCCTGAACACAATAGAAAAGGTATCTGTAATAACTGGAAAAAGCTGGGGCCCTGTGCAAAATGATTGTGTGGTCCCCTTCTAATATTTGACAGACATCCACTGACCCACCCATTATAAAAATGAAACATAACACTATCTGTAGCACAGGGTATTTTCAAAAGTGACACTACCATGGGCGGCCACGCTTACCCCGGCATGGCCACCCATGGTGGTGTCATGTTTGTTTCCACCTGCCAGATGTTTGCTGTGGGCAGGAACAAACATATGCCAGACCGTGGCAGGATTAACTCCAGGTTGGAGTTAACGCCTCATAGTTTGCCACACCCACCTGTCGGGGAGGGGGCTGGGCCGTGCTGAGGAGCGCAGGGGGCAGAGATCCCCCCGCCCCCTCCCCATCCCATGAGAGCTCTCATCCCAGGCAGGATATAAGCATGGTGGCGACTAGCGCCATCACATGTAAAAATACCCATGGTCACCAGGTCCTGGGGTAAGGATCATCAGAATTCAGCCCCCAAAGACCCTGGGCCCATACAGGATCTTACCAAAAGTGTGCTTTATTCTCAGAGTGCTTTAAATTCTTCAACCCTTCACTATACACAGCCCAGGCCTCCCTGGCCAGACACAGTTCTTCCTGCAGCCAGGTAGCCAGTTACAAGGCAGAGCCTTCCATAGCTCCTGCTTCTCTGATTGTCCTCTATAGAGACAGAGCCCTCCCTGACTGCCTCGCCTGAATGAGGGCTCGGCTTAGCCTTAGGGCTGGTGAAGCCACACCCAGCTGGCCCTACACAAGCACTTACCTGCCAGGCTTCAGGAGGCTAGCCCAGCCAAGACACATTAGGGCACTAGCCTGTGCTAAAGCACTAGCCTGTGCTGCCCTACTCTGCCATTTAGGGTATCTACAACTACCTTTCAATGAACTTACAGGCTATGCCAAGACAGGAAAGGAGAAGAATGACTGGAGTACTAGAGACAGAGTATCTTTAGTGGAAGGGGCAGCACTATGTAATTAAGTACTGTTCTATGATCATATGTTGAATCCATAAAGCATGACATTGAGAGAAACTATCAAGATCAATATGAGAATGCACAACTCTTCATTGAGATGAACTGGGAGATCAATTCAGCCAATAACTTCTGGTATTCATAATTAGATTTTAACATTAAGCACAATATTAGAGGCAGCCTAACTGAAAACAAAGTCCAACATACCTGATAAATTATGGCCATCTAAAAGAAACAAATTAGTGTTGCCAAGATGAATACTATTTCTTCTTTTGTTTATTTGGAATTATAGTCCACCCTATTCTGAAGGCTCAGGGTTGATTACAACACATAAAGAAAATATAGTATAAATGCAACCTCCACTCCCTGCAAAACACCCCCTCTAAAGCCTATCTTCACCCTCCAAACACCTGGCTAAATAGGAAGGTTTCATACTGCCTCCAAAAGGTGCTTAAGCTTGGGCTTTGGTAAACTTTCTGGGGAGGGGAGTTTCAGAGATGTGAAGCAGCCACTCAAGATAGGGTGATTTCAGACGTGCCGGGGCCAATTTGCCCTGGCACAGAATCACCCCTCTGATTCCCCGCCGGGGCCACCACATAACGGTGAACAGATGCGGTGGCCGATCCTAGCGGGGACTCCGGGGGGGGCTGCGCGGCGCAACATGTGGCCGCACAGCCCCGCCCCCCCATGCTGCCCCGGCCACCCACCCTCCAGGAGACGGGTGGGCACCGCAGCCAATGCAGCCGCAACGCTCAGTCGCCCCCCCCCCGCATTGACCACGGCCCGGAATCCCACCGTGGATTCCGGGCTGTGGTCTGGGGACAGATGATACGGTCCCCTTCATCACGGGAGGGAAATCTCATTCACCACGCAAACGGGGCAGGTCCCACCGGGACCTCCGTTTGCGTGGTGAATGTGATTCCCCCCATGATTCACGGGGTTGAACATCTGGTGGGGAACTTCCATTCCCCCCGACAGACGTTCCAGGATCACGATCACGCCGTGGGATTCCCCGTGGTTGACTGTGATCTCGTAACATCTGAAAATACCCATAGCCTTAGCTGTGGAATTAGCAAGAGGCTTTTTTCGTCCGACGTTACAGATTGTGATGAAACATAGGGAGGAGGCATCGTTCAGACATGTTGTTGTTGTTATTATTATTATTATTATTATAAACCTTTATATAGCACCAGCCATGTGCCTGGCGCTGTACAGAACATAGAAATAGACGCGGTCCCTGCCTGTGGCTTGAGCCCAAGCCATAAGACACACACACACACCCCGTATGAGGGGCTTGGAATGGGAAGGCTTTAAGGATAGAGAGAATAAAGGGGTTTGCTTTTTTATAATGCTAGCTAGCGTGCAGTCTTTGCCCTTTAAATTCAATGGGAGTTTTGCCACTGATTTCAATTAAATGATTTCATTGAAATGCCGGCACTTCTCTGAGGACATGCCAGGTACAATGTTGCTTTCTGTTCCAGCAAGAAACTGAAATCCTTATGCTATTTGCATTTTTAGATAATGATTATGTCTTTGTGCAAGGAAAAAAAATCATGTACCTGCAAGAAAGGCTTTATTTTAGCACCCAGAGAAAAAATTCTGTTTGACAATAATCCCTCAGACTGTGAAAAGGTCTTAATTAGATTAAATTCACCAAAGGAGGCCACTAGCATGATCCTCCAACAGATTATGCACAATTGCACATGGTAGCAGTTAGTGCACAATAGTCCCATTTGCTTAAGTGAGACTCATGGGGGTGCGTACTGCTAGGGTGTGAGTTGACTGGCAGAGGATTGTATTGTAGATCTTATTTCTGCAAAAATTTTCTCCGGAAAGGGAGAGGGGGGGAGGATGGGAAAAGCAAGTGTGATAAGTATGTTTGAACATTGCCTTCCACAGAGATGCATGGAGGCAGCCCTGAAGCAAATAAAGGTATTGTGCACAACTGTAATACTGAACTGCTCTAACATTATGATAACCTTGCACACAACATATTTAACACACTGCTAATTTAAACTTGGAAATGATTAACTATGAATCAGGAGGCATTCAATGCAATTAATTAAATTAGGTCATTTTACGTAGTAATATTAACAAGTACTTCTCCTTCTGCTTACTGTTTGACTTCTCTGACAAGGAAAAACAAAGTTACACATGCAGCTTGAGTTTAAATAATACAATATATGGCATCCATCAAGCAATCTAGCTTCCTCTCAAATGCACATAATTACCTCCCTAAACTGTAATCCATTAAAGTTTCACTTTATAATTTAAAAGAAAGTAGATGGTTTGTATGGTGTATGCCTGGATTGATGCAAATGGTTGCAAATTTGCAATATGCATTGGCTCTTTCTGTGGTCAGAGAATGTAGGCAGGTAAGCTGCTCTTTAAAGAAGGCTCCGAATCCTAATGACTAAACAGCACTGTGGGTTTATTTCAGATTCTTAGCGCTCGTAGGTGCCAATTCAACACAGCATATAAGTACTGTACATGATAAATAACAAATGAAAGAATGTGGGGGGAGGGCAGGGGGGGAGAATGAAAAGATTAACAATATGAAGAAGGAGAAGCAAAGACAATTTTAGGCCAAAATGTATTTTGTCTTGGATGTTTTACAGAATATTCCTGGCAGACAGTCTCCATTACTGAAAGGCTGGGGGTTGGTGGCACATCACTTCCCAACTTCTGGCTCCACTGAAATGAACTCAAACCTCCAGCTGAATTAAAATAAGCCAGGATTTCAACCTACGTAGAGAGGGGACGGGCATGTGGGAGGGTGGTGTGCATGTAAATGGGTAGATGGATACCAGGAGTGGTGAACCTTTTCTGTCCTGCGGGCTGCTGTGAAAATTAGTACAAGTTAGGAGTTGTAAGGGCATGCTTGGGAGGGAGGGGAGGGCCCAGATCATGGATCTATGCTATGAATCCATCACCTATCCTTGAGTGCTTGCTTTCCTCTGAACTCACTCCTTCAATGCTTGAGAGTAGGGGCTGGATCCATAAGCCAGTTCCAGGAACTGAAAAGTGACCAAATAAAAAACAGCCACAGGCCAGATTTGGTTTACGAATTGGAGGTTGTTCCCCAACCCTGGTGTAGATGCTCACACAGTGGGTGTTTTTAGATGACCACCACATGACCTGCTATGGGGGTGGCCAGTCCCGCATGATCCCCCACAGTGCCCCCCTCCCCTGCATCATAGAGTTGTGGGTAGATTGGCTGCCGCTCTAGGCTGCCACATGCAGCTCTATGGCATTGCCGGGGCAACCCCCAGGCTAAATCAGAGCTTCAGTGGCCTGTCGTCTGAGCCACTGCTCTGCCCCTGGCTGGAGCTCTGGGTTTGGATGGCTTGCTCTGCTTGTGGTGCTCCAGGATGCTCTGGAGCACTGTAAGTGGGGTAGTCTGGTGCCTGCTCCACCTCTGCTCCACCTCACACCCAGATGGCCTGCCTTTAAATGGATGGGCCGCCCGGGGATGAGGTGGAGCAAAGGTGTGGGTGCAGTCCATGTAAAAGCACCCAATATTTGGTCCTGTTGGAAAAGGGTTTTCCCCCCCTCATTATCACTGTCATTGCTACACAACTGGCTAGCCGTCCTCTTTCCCTAAGGTCCCTAATTACTAGGGGCGGGACACCAGGGAGAATACCAGATACCGGATGTACCAGTATCGGACCTCCCAGGTACCAGATTTACTGGTATCGGCATACTGGATTTTTAACATTGGCCGCGGTACCGAATTTTTTACATTGCGGCTATTGACTTCAATGGCCGCAATGTAAAAAAAGTCCGGTACCGCGGCCAATGTTAAAAATCCGGTATGCCAGTACAGGTAAATATTGGATTTATCGGATTAAGCCGATACACCCAAATACCGTCAATATCGGATCTTGGGAGAACTGGAATTCCTACCCCTACTAATAACCCAGTTTTTTTTCATGACAGTCTGGATTTTTGTATAGCTGTCCTGAAGAAGCTCCTTCTGGACAGGAATATGTTCTGAATTTGTTTGAAGAGGGAAAGCCCAGCTACTATGGTTACTTCTACCCACTGGGTTCCTACCTCCATTGCTGGCTCATGGCACTTAGCAACCTCCTTAATGTGTAAACCATGATTGATTAATAATGTAGACTTGCTAATTTGCTATCATGATTCTTAAGCCAAATAAATATCTTCACCTAATAGGAAATGGGGGTGGGGGAGGAAATGCTATAGTTGAATTAGAGACTGTTTGATCCAAATTTATAACAGCAGCTATTAGTGCTGAATCCAGGGTCCACCCTCCCAAGGCCCTTGCGTCATTCTCAGTTTTATGGCCATCTGTCAAACTGTTTGAAGCTGAATCCACACAAGAACGCTGTGGTGATGGTTGACAGTCCCTGTGACCTGGGGGACATAGGAACCCCTGTTATTGATTACGTCCAGTCTCCCTTGGTCACTCAGGTTTGCAGCCTTGGAATGCTCTTGGAACCACTGTTGCGCCTGAATTGCCAGGTTGCAGCAGTGGCCAGGAGCGCTTTTCACCAACTTCATCTGGTGAGAAGGCTGCGACCTTTTTTTGTCACACACGGACCTGGCCACCATCATCCATGCCTTCGTAACCTCAAGGCTGGTCTACTGCAATACGCTCTATGTGGGAGCCATCCTTGATGATTAAAAGCTGCAGTTGATACAGAATGCAGTGGCCTGCCTTCTGTCAGGGGTGTGTCGCCGGGAGCACATTACACCAGTGCTCCAGAGTCTGCACAATTCAAAGTGCTGATTTTGGCCTATAAAGCCGTAAATGGCTTGGGCCCAGGTATCTGAAAGACTACCTCTTCCCTTATGTTCTGTCATGGCCTCTGAGGTCTGCTGAGGGTGCCCTCTTGTGAGTACCAACTGCCTATGAAGTTTTTACAAGGACATGCGGAGAGGCGTTCTGAATGGCAGCCCCACAGTTATGGAACTCCCTCTCCTTGGGAGTCCACCTCAGCCCGAGCCTGCTTATCTTCTGGAAGAGATATAAAACCTTTTTGTTTGGTGAGAATTTTGGCAGGCAGGGATAGGGATGGGTGGAGGGGTTAGGGAGAGGGTGGGTGGGTATGGTGGTTAGTTGCTTGTATATGTTTTTATGTGTTTTGTAAACTGCCCTGAGCCTTATTGGAAAGGGAAGGGTAAAAATTGGATAGATAAATAAATACAGTCTATTCTGTACCAAGCCCCCTGCTTTTTCCACTTCCTATTCTGTCCCTAGTCCCTCTCCCCGCCTCCGCCACCTCCTCCTTGATTTGTCCAGGATTTTGACTGTTGGTGTCTTGAATATTGATGGATGTAAGCAGGTTTGTACACTGGTCAGAAAATGGAGGGTGTCCTTTTTTTGCCCAAGGTGGAATAGTGAGCATCAGACAGCACTATGAAGTGTTGTCAGCAACTGGCCCACAGAGCTATTGGCCATACAGTACAGGAAGCTGAGCTGGCTGTGAGGGAGCATCTGTGTATGGTGCCTCCTTGCAATGGCAGACATCTGTATCAAGGCTAGCTGAATGGAACTCAATCTGTCTTTCTGGCAGGAATTCTGAACCCGCCCCCCATGCACACAGACCTGGTAAGCTGGCTACTAATGTTGCTTCCACCCCCCTGTCCTGGTTGGAACACAGGGAATGAGACTTCTGGTTGGCAGACCTGGGAGAAAATAGCAGGGAATAGAATTGTCCCTTATGATTTCTTGTGCACTTCTCAGGGTGTTACTTTTTTCAGACATCACGATAGCACAGATTTCCATGCTTTGCCAAGCGTGGAAATCTGTGCTGTCATCACGTCTGAAAGCAACCGCCAGATGTTGGCCCAGGCCAGAGCTTGGGTTTGCACAGGCTGTGGCAGCTCTTAGGCCGGGCTGTTCCTCGGGACCGGTCCCAAGGAACAGCCCAGGTTAAACACCACCACGACTTGCGCAACAGATGCCAGACCGTAGTAAAACAGGCCATCAAATGTGGAAGATACACTTACCCTGGTCCAGGTCTGTGACACTTCCGGGCAGCCATGGAGGCCTCATAAGCCACAGTGGCCAGCCATCAGGGAGGGGGCCAGGCTGCTCAGAGCATTGTAGGGGTGGGGTCGTGTGGACACATGTCCATGCATCTCCCTGTCCCCTCCCTGGCCCAAGCCGCCATCACTCCTTTTTGGCACCCGGGTGAATCTTGCCCACGGTGAGGGCCTTACTCCAGGTAGGATTAAAGCATGACGGTACTCTGCGCCATCACATCTAAAAACACTCTCAGATGCAACCAAGGTGGCCCATTGTCAGAGACAGGATGCTGGTATAGCTGGGCTGTTAATTTGACCTAGTATCGCAGTGACTTCTATTTATTTATTTCTGTATTTAGATTTCTAGCCCGCCTTATCTCAAAGGCTTAGGGCAGGCAACATATAAAGCCTGTAAAATATCCAAAAAATAAATCACATAAAATATATATTTTACAAGACTATAAAATTCCTTTAAAACACCCCAACACTGCCTACCCCTCTCCCTCCTCTCACCCTATCCTGTTAAAAGCCTGGCCAAATAAACAGGTCTCACATTGCTTCCGGAAACATCTTCAACAAG
Organism: Sphenodon punctatus; assembly: GCA_003113815.1. Taxonomy (NCBI): domain Eukaryota; kingdom Metazoa; phylum Chordata; class Lepidosauria; order Sphenodontia; family Sphenodontidae; genus Sphenodon; species Sphenodon punctatus. The sequence goes on along the minus strand of QEPC01001656.1, from coordinate 8,978 downwards.
GGTTTTGGCAAACCTCTGGGGGAAGGGAGGTCCAGAGCTGTTCTTATGTTCTTAATTGTACTCTCAGGATACAATCACTTCAAAGTAACTTAGGAGGATCTGGCATGTCATAGTAGCAGAGGTGAATGACAAAGCTTTTATTATTTGCTCACCTGGGCTTTGGAGTAGGTTCATGGTGAGTATGGGTGTCTGAAAAGCTGGCGATGTTGCAGACACAGTATTTTTCTTGCGAATTGCATAGGCTATATTTCCATTTCTGCAACCATCAAGTCCATGAAAGAAATAATTGTAGTACATATTTATGATATGGTTGATTGTCCTGTGAGAGTGAAAAGCAAACCTTAGATCGATGATTACAGAACTGGTGTGTGTTTTCACATTGCCGTGATCAAAGATTATATTCATAAATTAAAATGTTACGGCTGCTTGCTATTGCATTCCAGTAGAGAGTATAACCAAACAGACAAAATGAATTGGAGCTTTCAGTTCCTCTCCTGTGCAACCATCCCAGGTGAATTCAACTGGAAAAATGAATAAACCTCTTCTATTAAATGAATACTGATATAGTGAAACATCTAGCAGACTTGTGCCAGGGACTGGTCAAATTTTCCCTTTTCCCCACCAGAAGACTGTAGTGGGGGCAGACTGCGAAGGATCTCCAAACACTCTTTTGAAACAATTAGGAGTTTGAAATGTGCAATCACCATATAAAAAAAGACAAAGAAATATAGAATTTGGGACCAGTTTGCATGTATGTTAAATAGAACTTATCCAGAGAGACTTGCATTCACTTTAAAAGACCTTTATACTGCAAGAGAGCTATAGACATGTAAATGTATATCCAGATGTGCACTGATAGCATTTATTTTTGGATTCTCCTTTTTGCAGTAAACCAGATTTTCAGATGTGATGCCCCAAGTAAATCTTCATTATCAGCATCCTATAGAAGTCTGCTGCTGGACACAGGGCTCTCGTAACTGATACCATTCGCTACTCATTGGATCCCTGGGTTTCCTGTAAATTTCTTCATTTCATCCCTCCGTCTTACGAGTACTGTCCCTCTGAGCCTGTATCTAGTTTGTAAACTCCATTTGATTACTATCTTTGTCCACCTCTGATTTTGTGTTCACGCGACATGTCCTGTCCACTGCCATTCCCCATTCTTCATTCTTTCTATCACATCATGCACTTTTGTCTTTCCTCTTTTTCATTTCTTTTCCTATCCCTTATTATGTATCTAATAAAAAACCTAGACTTGATCCTATATGCCTGGATCCTGACGTCGGCCTGCAGCCTGGATCCCCAGCCCTTGCACTTTGTTACTGCCTGCCTATGAACACAATGTAGTGATTTGTTGAGCCTCTGTGACATCACAGAACACTCACAATTGTTCCAACCGCTGTAATGGAAGGTGTAAAGTGTGGGGATCTAGGGCCCAAGCAAACTGCAGGGTCTAGGTACGCAGGATCAGGTCCAGGAGCGAGGCAGGATTAGATGCGGAAATGAGAGCAAATCAGGATCAGGTTGAGGTACAAGCATGGTACTGGTCAGGATAAGAAGAGACTCGGGGCAGGAACAGAACAGAGTTGGGTCAAGAACAGAGCAAGAAACAGGAAGTGATGCTGTTCCATCAATTTCCTGTGGCTGTTGGGTGGCGTTTTAGGAAGGCCAATCAGAAAGACTTGTGGTGTGCCCTAACCAGAACAAAGGGTCTTACAAAGCAGCTAGAGGGTCAAGACCCTTCGGTGGTAGTGACACAATACGGCTGGCTATACTCCCCAACCCCCAGGGTTGCTGGTTCAAGATCCAGTAGCTAGCAGAAAGGAAAAAAATCTCACTCAGGTCACAGAACACCTAGAATCATTCCAGCTGTTCTAAGTAAAAGGTAAGGGCGATTACAATGTGTGGCTAGCTTTTATGCGGCCTCTTTCCAGGTCCTGGATTTTGCACTGGATCCAATTCCTATCCTAAAACACTTGGGGTAAGGGAGCAGATATGATGATGGCACGCCCACAAGGATAGAGGAGAGATCTGTGGCACAGATCCATGATGTGGACTCTCCTCTTCCTGAACCCCCCCTACCCCCCCCACCCCACCCCCACTTCCAACTTCCATGTGGCTCTTGGAGTTTGTACTAATTTTCAAAGTGGCCCTGGGAGAGAGAAGTTTCCCCACCCCTGGGCTATATACTGCTATTTAAAAATAACTGAACACATTTTTGATCACCCTTCTCTAGTCAGTCAAATATTCCTCCCCACCCCACCCCTTGGAAAAAGGGAGAAGTTGCTCTTCATTATCACATACACCTTTTCAAATGTAACCCATCTTAATTTGGTTCTTCACATATTATATGGAAATAAGTTGCCATGAGATTGTATTCTTTGTCCCCTAGATAAGCATATTGGTTAGCACACTCTATTAACACCCCAAGTGACTGCTGAGAGTTAAACTGGAGCTTTGAACTCCTCCATTGCCATAGCAATATGTTCTACAAAGAGGTCTTTGTGTGGCTCAAGGGATGGAAGCCGGACCCCCTGCTGCTGTGTAGCCAATACACTGTAATCAGCAAGCACACGTTACAAAGGAGCATCAATGCTGCCTGAAGAGTGCAGGACAGAAGTCACATGCCTTACACCAAGGGAGCAAAGGGAGAACAATCATACTAATAGATGGCAGAGGTCTCTAAAGCGAGGTTTACAACAGCTCTACAGTCTGCCCCCTATAAAAAGTGACACATGTTTGATGTGTCTTCTTTTGAAGACTAGTTTTTTAAAAACTGCTGGTTTTGCAGTTGTTGATTCAACAGCTGCATACCCAACGCATTTTCCTATCTCTGCATCATGAGCATTTCTTAAGAATAATTGATGTCAATATGTGTCAAGATTTTTAAAATCTGGTACCGTACATCACGCTCTGAGGAACCTAATGAAGTAGTCTGATTTTCAAAAGTTCTCAGCAGCCAGCAAATTCCAGGAGCCTGGCAGTTTCGAAGGCGGTAACGTTGGAGGCACAGCTGTGCTACAAGCCATACCTATGCGGAAGAAATATGGGAGGAATCAAAAGAGGTCATAATGGTTGAGCCAAGATCTTCTGCAAGACTTGAAAACCAAAAAAAGACTTACACAGAAAATTAACTATTCATGGCACAGCCTGGCACCGCTCCCTCCCCCTCACCCCCTTCCCCCCACTCCAGAAATAATTGACTTATCTTTAATGATATGTTGTTGAACCTCACCAGAGCCCGGCTAGCTTTTTATTTTGATCTACGTTAGTCAGAAAACGTAGTGAGTTCAGCACCTCCCAGGCTCAGAAACTCTGCTTTTACACAGGAAAAGGGAGACCCATTCATTCACAGCTCTACCTCAGCAACCTCTTCCGTCCATCTGGGGAGAAGGTAATACACAGCTTTAGCTGATCCCCTTCTCCTTTCCCTTTTAACCTTTCCACAGTAGGGATATTTGTTTTATGTATAAACCACGTACATACATAAAACGTATGTATGTTGTTGTACGTATAAATCCCACATCTAATTTAACATTAATTTTAAAATCTCATTCTCTCCATTGGATAACATGGAAACTTGAAAACATCATAGCTTACAAACTACATGACAGATTTTAAAAATCCAAAATCAGGAATGGGTTAGAATGCACAATAGAATTTTCTGATACATCTACACTGCCAGACAGATAACTTTAAATGCACTTTTGCCCATCAAGAGAAAAAGTTGCAAAAGGGAGAAAAACACTTCAGCTTTCAAATTTTAAACATCTGTAACTTGCTTCTTTTTCATACAATTTCTTTGAAATTTGGACATTATAGCCAACCCATTGTGACATAAATAGTTTTTGAAACACTATGCCAAGGCAGTAATGGCAGCGAAGAAAGCTTTCTTCTCTGCTGTCATAGTGTCTGCAAAGTCTCATTCGGTAGAGCTGTTCTGGATGGTGAGGAGCCTGATTAATCTGGTCTGCCTCTGCCCAGAAATTGAGTCATCTAATGCCTGCTGTGACATTTTTATTAATTACTTTGCAGACAAAATTACTCATATTCACCATGACTTGGGTGCTGCCACTTTATCTGCAGAATCAGAGTTTGGGATTATGAAAGCTCAGTCTTGTCCTGTTTGTTTGGATCAGCTTCCATTGGTATCACCCACCAATGCAGGGGAGGTGCTTGGGGCGATGAGGGCAACTAGTTGTGAATTAGAGTCTTGCCCATTCTGGCTGGTAAAAGCCAGCCAAGAGACATTGGGACCGTTGCTGGCTGGGGTTGTCAACACCTCTCTTGGGGGGGCGGGGGGTAGGGTGTCAGATGCTCTTAAAATGGTGATTGTCTAGCCTCTGCTTAAGAAGCTATCTTTGGATGCTGACTCCCCGGCCAGCTATCGCCCTGTCTCTAACCTTCCCTTTTTAGGAAAGGGTATTGAACGGGGTGATTACCTGACAGCTCCAGACTCATCTCGATGTCATCGGATGCCTAGACTCATTTGTCGGGCTTTTGTCCTGGGTATGGAATTGAGTCTGTGCTTGTGGCCTTGGTCGATGGCCTGCACCTGGAAATTGACAGGGGGAATTCTACCCTGTTGAGTGCTGATCTTGTTAGATCTTTCGATGGCCTTTGATACAGTTGACCACAAGGTGGTGTTGACACAACTGCGGGAACTGGCGGGGGTATGCTTGTCTGCTCTTGAGTGGTTCTGCTCCTTCCTTTTGGGGTGGTCCCAGAGAGTGATGGGTGATTTATTTATCGTCCTCTCGGAACCTTCCCTGTGGGGTCCCGCAGGGTTCCTTTCTGTCTCCCCTCTTGTTCAACGTGTGTATGAGGCTTCTGGGTGAGGTAATTAGGAGGTTTAGGTGTGTGTGCGTGTGAAGTGACAGTATGCTGATGACACTCAGCTCTACCTCTCTTTTTCATCCGGCCGAGATCCTCCAGTCTCTGTGCTTGCCTGGTGCCTGGCTGGTGTCAAGGACTGGATCAGAATGAGCCAACTGAAGCTGAATGAGGTGGTGATGGTTGGCCAGTCCTGTGACCTGTAGAGGATTGGGACTCCTGTTAGTTAGTTAGTTAGTTAGTTAGTTAGTTAGTTAGTTTAGTTTATTTAGTCAGCAAATTTACTATTTAAAATACAAAATATAGATCCACAGTAAGTACAGCATGTGACAGCCAACAGTCAAGCAGGTAAATTACAGAAGCAGTTGCACCAAGAATTTAAGAGTCAGACTTAACAACTTTGTTTTCCCTGTCAGCCAAAAGTAAAAACATAGCCACCTCTTTAATTTGTGCCACATCTGTTAGCTTAAAAAGTTCTTCATAATTCTGCAGTGAGTCATGAACATTTGCCTGCAACAATGGACAGTTCCATACCTCTCTGAGGGTAACGTATCTGGGGCATTCGAAAATCAAATGTGGCAAAGTCTCCACCACCAATGTGCAAAATTGGCAAAACCGTTTTGCCCAAGGAATACCTTCCCTCCTCCCTCTAACCTCAGCAGTATTAAACAGATTAAAATGCAAAAGCGTCATCCTTCTTAATCTGTGATCTTGAATAAGTTCCAAGTAAGACACTAACCTAACAGAGATTTTGACCCGAGAACAGCGAGGTGAGATTTTATTCAAACTGAGAGGTTCCAGGTCTTGCTTATGGACCCACTCAGTTATTCTTGCCCTCAATTTGCGTTTAGAGAATCTACTGTCTGGTAACCCATCACCCTCCATTGGGAGTGCCATACCACGAGTCAATTTCCTCAAGTGGCTAATCCATGGGTACTGAGGAATTCCTTGGTGGTCCTTTTGTTCCATATAACAGCTGGCAACTAGCGCAGAGTGCCCTCTCATAATATTTTTCCGAAAGGAGAAAAGTCTGAGAGTTACGTGGGCTGACACTGTTAGCATCCCCGTCTCTACTCTAAGCATAGTTAGAGGTGTTGCTTTAGGGGCTCTGAAAATACTATGTAGGAAGCAGTTTTGGGGCACTTCCATTTTACTTGAACAACCCACAGCTGTTATATCTCCCCCATAAGTCAAGCTCGCTATTACCTTAGATCTGAAAATCTCTAACATCTGCCTAATCGGTGCCACTGGAGCTGCCAGATATAATTTGAGCAGACCCCCTACTGCTTGCTTGACTTTAAGTACCAGTCTCTCGTTGTTCTTACACCAAGAGTTATTGGAAGCGAACACCACTCCCAAATACGTATATTGGGAGAACAAGGGCAAATCCTGACCCCCCACGCTCCACTTATAGTTCTTACGGGTCTTTACCAAAGATCATTACACTAGACTTCTTCACATTAATAGAGAGAGCGTTCTTCTGACTAAGAATGCAAAACTGAAAGGATCTGTTGTAGTCCTCTCCTTGTCTGGAAGACAAGAACAATATCATCAGCATAGAGAAGGCTGGAAATTGGTCTTGCCCTAATCCGGGGGAGTGTTGGATTGGCAATGGCCAAAGTAGACTCCAGGTCATCAATATATAGGTTAAAGAGAAGAGGGGCCACTAAACAGCCCTCTCTCACTCCTTGACACAGGGGGAACCGTCTTGTAACGTCCCCTCTATTGTTCACCCTTACTACTGCTTCTGTATCTCTGTGTACTCTCATAATCAGTTCTAATAAATCTGAGGGAATTCCCATCTTCTTGAGCTTGAGCCACAACAATTCTCTAGACACCGAGTCGAAGGCCTTAGTAAAATCTATAAAGGCAGTAAAGAGGTTCCCTCGCTTAATCACTACATATTTGTCGATAAGATGCTTAAATATAAAGCAGTTATGTGTTGTCGATTTGACTCTACAAAAACCTGCCTGTTCTTCATTCAGCGGGTGGTCCAATTTCACCCATTTTTCCAAGGCTGTCAAAAGTGTCCTTGCGTATATTTACCTATTATGGGGAGAAGGCTGATTGGCCTAAAGCAAGCTGGGTCTAGCAGGTTACCTTGCTTGAATATTAGCATGATGATCGCTATCTGTTCCCCTTCCTAAGTCTCTCCCCCAGCTCCTGTCTCTCAGATTGTAAGCCCTAGGGGCAGGGACCGTGTCTATTTTATTACTTTGTAAAGTGCCAGGTACACTGCTGGCGCTATATAAATGTTTGTTAATAATAATAATAATAATATAGCCCATGCATGCGGGAGGTCTTTGGTGGTATTGACCAAGGTGAAAAATTTGGCCAGTACCGGGCCCCACCACAAGGGAAAATTCTTTAAAAGGTCCGACGGATGCCATTTATCCCTGGCGCCTTACCGCTAGCGAGTTTACTGATAGCTGTAACAGCATCTTCTTCACCAATGATTAATCACCCTCCAAAACTTGGCCGAATCCTTGATCTGCGCTGACACCTGTAACTCTGCCCACATATGCATAGCATGTAACTCTTTCTTTTCCCTGAGCATCTAATGGTAATTTCTTCTCATCAAGAGAAATTCCTGCCAATCTAAAATCAGTCTGTATCTACACCATTTTTCCTAGCTTTAATCAGCTTGCGCTTTTCAGTCCAACAGTCCAAGTCATACCAAGACTTTGAGTTCGAAGATTGGTAAAATTTATTTGGAATCGACGATTTCCTCATATATGGCAGAACTAGATTGATGAGAATTTGGAACTGCTCGTTGAATTCCACCAAATGTTGTGAGTTCAAGAGAGCAGTTCTCGTTGTCAGTCCTGTGGAGGACAGTAGGAATTGGGCTATTTGATTCGCACCGGACTGGGTCCACTTTAGCCTTGTATTCTCCTTAATCTGCTGAACATGCTCAGGGCGCACATCCTACGCTCCGAGACAGCTCCACAAGGACTGGGAAATGGGTCCCCTCTGGTCTCTTTATTACCTTAAGATCTTTAACCACAGGAAAGGATGACGCTGATACACACACATAGTTAACCAGACTTGCCCCATTGGTGGTGTCAAATGTAAAATCCCCAAATGGGTCCGAGTTCGTACGCCCGTTCACTATAGCCAAATCCTGCTCGGCCAGTAGTTTAACTAATTTCTCCCTGTGGCTATTTACTAACCCATCCAGGGATCTCCTAGCAGGAAGTCCTCCAAACAAATTGGTCCTAAGCGTTAAAATATCTTCCTCTAGATTAGCAGTTCTAACATTAAAATCACCTACTAGTATTAGATCGCTGCACAGATATCTGAAATTAATCTCAGAAAGAAACTCATTAAGCCGAACCCAGCAACTCTCCTCATAATAAAAGGAAAGTCCAGGCGGAACATAGATGTTGATAACTATAAGGTTCCCTAAATTGGGCATTAAAATTGCAATAGCTACACAATTCCAAATACCCGTAGGGAGCATCTCCACCGTCATTGGCCTATTGATGGACAGGAGGGTAATCACACCTCCTGAAAGCCTCCCTTTCTTGGCTTTGGAGACACCGGGTTCTCTAAATGCCCTATACCCCTTAAAAAGAAAGGAGGCGGTTTCTTCTGCTGTCAGCCATGTCTCCTGGAAACATACAATATCAAAAGCCACAATAAAATCCTTCCATTCTCCATCTCCCAATTTTGATTTGAGTCCTTCAACATTCCACGTCAGACAGCTCAACACCACCCGAGATAATTATCATTGGGTCAATCTTGGCTCAGTAAATAGAATCTCTCCCCTCTCCCGATTGTGCTTACAAGCCGAAAGATCTACCACAGGAGAATTCATCTTGTGGGGAGGCTGAACAGTATGAATCACTGTGTATTCTAGGGTAGAAGAGTCAAAACAATTATCTCCCTCTTGTACTACATCCTCTTCATCAATGACCACTCCTAGATCCTTTACACATTGCAAGCCCCTTGGAACTGGATCTGTTGGATCTACCGAATCCAATGGTCCAGTTCTGTCCAACACATACCAATCCTGGCCAGCTAAAGTAAGTTTGGCCAGCTTACAGTCTGGCACCTTTCTCTCTGTGGTTGATTCATGTTGATTAAATAATCAAACTCTGGCTGTTGGAATTTTATTAGTGGTCAAAAAAAAACAAAAGCAG
>QEPC01001643.1:5582809-5600234 GCA_003113815.1 Sphenodon punctatus | reverse complement strand
TGTGCTGCCTTTTGGGTTGCCTGGGCCCATAACCCTGTTGGAATGCAAGGACTGTGAGATCATTGCATTGATTAGCCCAATGCAGAGTTTACAGAGGAGTGTGAGTAGCTAATCATTAATAAGCAGGCAGGAAGCATACTTAAGTTTAAGTAGCTTTATTAAGAAATACACGTAGGATAGGAAAGGCCTACATCTATACTAAGTCCTAAGACTAGGTGTGTTCAGGAGGGAAGTAGGAGAAGCTCTACTACTTCCCTCCTGAACACACCTAGTCTTAGGACTTAGTATAGATGTAGGTCTTTCCTATCCTACCTGCTTCAGACACCGCAGCCCCTCGGTAAACCAAGGGGCCCTGCGGTGACAAGACAAAGGGAGGAGACATCTCAGAGCCAACTTGTCAATGGCCTCCCCTAGCAAGATGTTCCAAGCCCAGATAAGTTCATCAACAGAGTGGCTGTCAAGGTCTAAGGTTAAATCCCCCAGGGCCTCCTGGAACTGTTGAAGTTCCATCAGCCTCTGGGGGCAAACCAACCTAACTGGTCCATTCCCCTTCTGGGGGTGTGCTGATAGGCTAGCCTGTAGGAGGTAATGATCCATCCATGACAAGGGTGTGACCTTCACATCGCCCACTACCGGATCACCCGCCTCAAGGCCAGAACAGAACACCAGGTTGAGGATATGTCCCCCCACATGGGTCGGGCAGTTGACAAATTGGGACAAGTCCATGGTGGCCATGAACTCTCGCTCCGCTCCCACAAGGCCAGTATCAGCATGGGTATTGAAGTCCCCCAGGACCAAAGTCCTGGAGGAGTTCAGCACCACCACCGAGACCAGCTCTGCTAGAGCGGCAAGGGATGCTACTGGGCAGGAAGGGGCCCGGTACACCAGCAGCACCCCGAGATTGCCCCCAGCCAAATCAAACACCACATGGAGGGTCTCGATCCCTGGAATCTCCTGGACTGGATACCTCCTAAGAGTTCATGTCTCTCTAAAAATAATAGCTACACCACCTCCTTGGCCTTCAGTGCGGGGTTGGTGCTGCATGGCATACCCGACTGGAACGAGATCAGCCAAGATTGGCTCCGCCTCCTCATCCTGCCAGGTTTCCGTAATGCATACAAGGTCCGCAGCCCCGTCCAGGATCATGTCCCAGATTACTGGGGCCTTATTCACCATGGACCTTGCATTTAGCAGCATCAACCCCCCACTGTAGGACCTTAGACCATGCTCCTACTTCACCCCCACTGGGGGGGAGGCTCTTTTGACTTCCACAAGGAATCTAGGCCCCCTGGGAGCCTGATCCACACACCCCCATGGTCCATACCATCCCCGCCCCTGAACCACCCCTATGGCCTCCCCTCCTGTCCACACCACTCTGCCGCCCCCCACTGGCTGCTCCCCGCAGAACCCCCAGAGATCTCCCTCCCCCCCAAGAAATCCCTCCACATTCCCACCCCATCCCCCCACACTTCTCCCTGGTCTCCCCCCTCTCACAGGGAGTTTCCTTTTCCCATCATTTGGGTACTCCCCCCCAGTCTCACTGGGGGGGCATGGCCCATCCCCCTTCTACCCCCCCCATTCTCCCCACCCTCCCCCTTCTAGGATTCTCTCTCTCTCACAGAGTCCATCCTCCCTACCATTCAGGCAATGCCCCCCCTTACACAGGGAGGCTTCCCCCCTCCTCTCACCAGAGGGATTGGCTCTTTCCTTCCTAACCCAATCCCCCAACCCTCCACCCACATTACCCACACCACTCATTCCCCGCCCCCCAAATATCCGTTTAAAATACAAGACTAAAAATGCAACATCAGAAGCAAAGGCCTCCTGTCCCTAGTCCCCTCAGGAATTATGGAACTGCTTTTCCATGGACTTTCGTCTAAGTGTGAGCCTGCTCATCTTCCAGAGACAATGTAAGACCATTTTGTTTGGCCTGGCATTTGGCAAGCAGGTTAGGCAATTTTACTTGGTTTTATTTGGGTATTTTAATACTTGGTTTTATTGTATATTTTGACTGCCTTGAAGTATTGTAGTCCACATTGAGACCTAATGGGAAGGGCAGTATAAAAATGTGAATAAATAAAGTCAATAATTTGGTAGAAGAAGTAGAACCAAATGGCATTTTGGATCCACTTTGGACCCAAATTGAAGTGGGCAAAATCATCAGATATGATAGTTGCCTGAAAGATTAGTTTTTTCCACTCTACATTCATACTGTTCTAATTATAGTCCCAGTTCTTTGATGCTCTTGCTAAGGTTTGCTTCATGGAGGATTTTGATAGTGTTAACTAAACAGTTGTTTTTGATTCTGTTGAATTCACCCATATCATCAGGATTGCTTTTTAAATCAATGTTAATGATAATAATGGCCATTTGGTCCCAGACCTTTCTTTCTTTCTTTCTTTCTTTCTTTCTTTCTTTCTTTCGTGTAATTTTTCTTGAGCCCATTTACAGTTTTTTTATCACTGTGCCACATGCTTAAAAATGAATGTGAAACAGAAACTCTTCTTGCATGTAAGCAAAATGAAGTGGGTATTATTGTGCATTTAATTATCCATTATTACAATAATATTAAATACTGCAGTTAGTTTACTATGCAAGGTCATGGTTCAGTGAGCAACTAATTACCTACATTTTTCTACCTACTCAAAATGATTGGGATCCACTGACTTATATTAATTATGTGGACTCTTAACACTTCAGTAATTCCTAGGGATGTAATTCTCATTTGTTCGTGGAATAAGGGGATTGACACACCTGTGAGTTGGATGCTGAAGGGCTTTACTAGACTTCGATTGTAAACCTGGTAGGGCAGGGACCGTGTCTCTTTCTTACAATTGTAAAGTGCCAAGTACATTGCTGGTGCTATATAAATAGTTAATAATAATAGTGGGTGGGTGCCTCACAGCGAGAGACTTTGTTGTGCAGCACATGGATGGCCAGTGGTGGGCTGCCATCTGCAATGAGGAAGTGTGGTTGTACACATCTCAACCTGGGAGTGGTTATGAGTGGTCAGGCCACACTTTAGTGTTAACCATGTGGAGCGGCTGTGCTTGGCTTTGAGGGGTGACATTGCATGTACAAGTGAGACTGGGCAATGGGCAATGATATCTTTGTGAAAGAGGATTTGGCACCCGCTTAAGCCTAGCTCAGCACTTCAGCATGAAGTTATGTGTGCAACTAACAAATGAGGATTGCATTATCCAATATTTAACTCTGATGTTTCAAAACCAATAGTTGCCAACATTTCCTTTAGGCTATCTCCGCAATACAAACTCACCCCACATTTCTTTAGGTTGGAGGGAGTGGACACATCCCCTACATTTCAGAAATCCATGGCAAGCCACTAGTAGGAGCTGCAGTTACCCTAAAGGTGAGCACCCGACTGCAGGAACAAAAGGTGGGCCAAGGCACCATGAATTAAACAGGAGCAGTTTTTCCCCCATGCTCAGGCAGCTTACAACAGTTCACACTAGCAAATTCAGGAGTGATGGGGAGGGGCTGGTCCACACCCTTGCATGTTGCTGAATTCAGAGTAAGTTCGTAATGTTAAGATAGCCTTACTGTGTCTGTTACTTCTGTCCTAAAATGTTTGTGGTCACATTGTGGTCATGCCAATTAATAATTTATATTGTGCATATTTTTAAGAAGCCCTATTTATTTATTTATATAATTTTTTATCCCGCCCCTCCTGCCCACAGGAGGGGCTGTTGAGGTGCCTGTACTTTTTTCCTTATTAGAAGTTTCCCAGGAGACAAAGTTAGCAAGCATTTCATTCAGGCTTGCAATTATGGCCATTTTCACATGGATGCCCTCCACCCATTGGATGGGTGGGTGAGCGTCCATGGACACCCACCACACATCAGATGGGTGGGTGAGTGTCCACGTGAATGGGGACTTGTGTGTGTGTGTGCGCGCGCGCTCCCGCGACCCACCCATCTACACCCACGAAGCATCTGGGAAGGAGCCTGGTGGCTCTGTGGGTGGAGATGGGTGTGGAACACCCAGCCGTCTGTATGAACAGGTAAGCACATCCACCCATGGGAAGGGTCTGCCGAAACCAGCAAGAGATGACTAGAGAGGCACTGCAGGAACCTGCAAGCAGAAACACCCACTGGGAGATATGCTGAACGCCCAGCTGGGAGCCCTTAAAGGAGAAACAAGTGAAGACATGGATGAGCTGGCTCCCAACATGTCTGGAAGAAAGGCAACAGACAAGACTAAGGTAGTCAGCACCATGCCACGAGCTGCAAGGGGCAGGGTAAGCTGAGGGGGGCCCAGGCCACCAACGCTGAGGAGGGGGAGCAGGATGCCCACTGACTGGTCTCCCTTTCCAATACAGGGGAGAGGGCACAATGCAGCACTGGCTGCACCCCCACCACTAGCCCCATCCACACAGGCCAGGGAGGAGAGCGCCTCCGACAGTGAGGTAAGACAGGGGAACCCCACCCACACAGGGAAGGGGGAGAGCACAGACCAGCCCCGAGCACAAGCCAGGGTACCGCCGGACAGACTGCTGACTGCTCCACCGCCTGCCCCAAAAGGAGAGCACCCACATCCTGGAGCACAGCACCACCAGGGACACAGCCGAGGAGGGCCTCCGTGGCAGTCGGGTAAAACAGCGGGAACCCCCTGGGGGGTGGGGNCAGGCCAGGGAGGAGAGCGCCTCCGACAGTGAGGTAAGACAGGGGAACCCCACCCACACAGGGAAGGGGGAGAGCACAGACCAGCCCCGAGCACAGCACCACCAGGGACACAGCCGAGGAGGGCCTCCGTGGCAGTCGGGTAAAACAGCGGGAACCCCCTGGGGGGTGGGGGAGGGCAAGGAACACCCCACAGCACTAACAGGGGTATAGCAGGACAACAGCTCACCCAGATGCATTCCCCCAACAGGAGAGCACCTGCTCCACTGCCACCACAGCCACCAGGTGGGCCCCAGGCATCCAGGCTGGATGGCCCCCCACAGGCAGACCCCTGAATCAGGCATGAGACCCTGCACTTCATACACCTGTGGGGGGCTGAAAAGGTTCAGGGAGACCTGGTGTGCTGCTTCAAGACTAAATATGTCTATGAAGCCATCGCCCAGAAAATGAAGCACATGGGGTACACCAGGAATGGCTCCCAGTGCATGCAGCAGACAAAGGACTTGAGGTCGGGATACAAACATATCCTCAACAGTAATCTCAAGTCCAGCCTTGTACGCACACAGACAAGTTTGCTGAGGAGCTGGGTCACTTCCTCTGTGTGGATGGGGAGATTGTGGCTGAACCCAGCGGTGCAACCCCTGTGTCCCTGGCATCTGCTCGCTCTGGCCGGTGATGGAATTTGTGGATATTTCTATAAATGCTTGCATTGTTTTTCAGCCTGTTCTCCTTTGGTGTCTGTGGTTCTGTTGCACCAGGAGATCATGGTGCTGGGGGTTTGGCCAGGATTTGGGGGGTTCGGGGGCAGGCAGTGCCCAGTACTTGGGTGGGATGGTTGCTCCACTGGGGTTCACCTTTCCATCCGCATGCATGTTACGCAGCTGTATTGGCCATCGGTTTCTGTATGGGGAGGGCAAGGGCATTCTTCGTGGCCGCTCCTAGGCTGTGGAATTCCCTCCCATCGGACGCCCGCCTAGCTCTGGACCTCCCTTCTTTCCGATGACAATGTAAGACCTGGCTGTTCCGCCAGGCCTTTGGGGAGGGAGACAGGTAAGGGGGTTGGGTTGGGGGAGGGAGGGGTTTAGTTCTACCGTTTGAAAATATATTATATATATATAAAATATATATTTTATATATTTTATTTAAAATATATTGTATTTTATGCATTTTAACAAATGTTATGTTAAAAAATGTTTTTATTTTATTACTGTTGTGAGCTGCTCTGAGCTGCCATTGACTGCAGGAGGGGGCAGGTTATAAATGTTTAGAAATAAAAATAAATAAATAAAATTTAGTGCAGTCAATGATTAACGAGAGGACCAGGGAGCAAGAGGAGGTGGTTCAGCTGCTCCTGAATGTCCTGCACTGGGTGCACCAGCTAGACCATGCCCAGGCCAACCGGTGGAGCCAGGTCCGGGGTCACCAGCTCTACTGAGGGTACGGATTCGCTCCAGCATGTGGACGCTATGTGTCCTCAATTGAGCCTGTTGCTCTTCCTAACTCTTCAGTAAAGTTTGTTTAAGCATTTCCACCACCCCTGGTCTGTGTGTTCTCCTTCCCTCTTGCGTGCCCCTCTGTGTGGGCCGGGTCTGCTTGGTGTGGGGTGGTTGTTTGGCAGGGCAGGGGTTTGTGGGTGTGAGCTCCCCCCTCTCTGTTGGTGTCCTTTGTATCTGTGGCTGATCTGTTGCCTGGCTCCTTGGCCCCTGTCCTCTTGGTTTGACCCCCTCCACTGTTTGGGATGGGTTCCTTGTCCCCCACACGGACCCTGGTGTCCTGTCTCCTCTTCCCCGTTGCTTGGGCAGGTGTCCTAGGGGTGGGGTGGGGGGGCTGCCTTTCCTCAGGGGCCATGGTGTTTCTGCCCTCTCCCTTTCTTGACATGGTGTGGGACTCTGCCTGTGCCTTTTGTATCCCTGCCTCGTGCTTTGCATGTTGCTGCTGCTTTAGTGCCGGATTGTCACTGTTGGACAGTGTCTCTCCTCTCTCTGCCCTCCAACCCTGCCTCTTCCATGTGCTTTGCTGACTGCCTGTGTATCCTCTGCAGCCCTGTGCCTTGCACAGTGTGTTGGGTTTGGGGGTCTCATGTTCTGTGGTCCTTGGCTGTGGGGGGGACTTACTGTGGTCCCCACCCATTGTGGGGCTTGCCTGTGTGTTCTGAGCACTGTGTTCTGTCCCACCCCACCCCACCCCGGTTCTGGCCCCCCTGCTACCTCTCCCTGCTGGGTTCCCCAGTGTGCTTGTTTGGACTATGGTCTGTGGGTGGGATTTGGGGATCGGTGGTGCCCGGCTGTCTAGCCAGTGTCTCTGGGCTTGCCTGGGGTAGCTCCTTTGTATTGCTTGACCTTCCAACTCCCTCCTCCCCTGCCCACTAGGACTTTGGAAGTGTAGGGGCAGTGCCATGTGCCAGGGCTTCATTTGTCCTCATTTGGCCATGTTGTAATATCATGCAGCTGGGCATGGTTTTCCCTCCACTCAGTGTATGGGCTCTCTGTGTGCACAGGATGGGTGTGTGTTCAGTGGGCCCTGGGTGGGCAGGTGCCATGGCCTCCCCTGACTTCCCACAACCCTCCCCCCGCGGCAGTGTCCATGTGAATGCTTCCCTGCTCGCCACTGGTGGGTGTGCGTTGGGTGTGTTCACCCACCCACTTCCACCCACCGGGCCCATGGCGGCATCTGTGTAAAAAGAACCTATTTCAGCAGAAGTTGGAGATCTCCAAGAGATTTGGCAATGTTCTCAGCAAACCTTGTGCATTCCAGAGGGGAAACAATTAATATCTGCTTCTCAACGATTGATTTTTCATTTATCACCCCACTTAGCCAAGCCTCCCTAAGTAGCCTTCAGCTATTCTCCAAATAGATAGGCTGAACTAAGGGACAACAGAAGGATGGCTTTGAAAATAAAGTACCACAGATTCTCTTAGTTGCTTATGTGCACCCTATTTAGCAACTCACCTTGACTCCAGTGACCTTCAGTGATGATGGTGGAGCTTATCCATTCTCAGCTCCTTTGAACTATGCCAGCAATTTATTTTGGACCTTTATTATTAAAGAAATCAATAGGTTATTAGTTTAGTCCACCTGCTTCCTAGCTGCTGCCTAGATCTAATTTATATTTTTCTTCACAGTAGGGACAATGAAAGACTGACTCAGGGTCAGAGTCTGTAATTAACACACAGATGGGAGTGGTGCAGAAACGCATTGCACCAGCTAGGACAAATACAGAGAAGCATTGCGCCACATCGAGGCACTCAAGGAAGGAGGTGTATATATATGTATGTGTGTGTGTGTGTGGTATGTGTGTATGTGTATGTGTGTGTGTGTGGTAGAATACTATGCTTCCTTATTAGGACAACAGCAGAGTCATGGCAGGATCAGGCTAGTAGCAGAGAGCCAAGCAACCAAGCCCCCAGAAACAATCCAGAGCCACAGTATTGGGAATCAGACCAGGACCAGTAAATGAGGCTAGTCAGAGGAGTAATCCAGAGCAGGATATCAGAGCTGGTATATCGGTCAAAGTATTGGAACAAGGGCCAAAGGAAATCTGAGGATGAGAACTAGAGGTCGTAAGAGGGTTTGATGTTGTGTGTCATCAGTATGCTGATGACACCCAACTCTACCTCTCCTTTTCATTTGACCAAGGCCTGGCAGTCTCAGTGCTTACCTGACGGCTGTGGGGGACTGAATGAGGGTGAGCCATCTGAAACTGAATCCTGACAAGATGGAGGTATTTACTCAGTGTATAATTAGGTTGTAGAATCTACTGCCAGAGGCTGTGGTAAGGGCTAGTACTATAGCTGAGTTTAAAAGAGGTTTGGACAAGTTTTTAGAAGATAGGTCCATTAACAACTATTAGCCAGACAGGATCAGGGAACATGACAGGAGCTGGGGGAAAACAACAGGTAAAGGATCCCCCATTGTGGCCTGTTGAGTGCTCCTCCCAAGCCACTGTGATTGGCCACTGTCAGAGACAGGATGCTGGACTAGATGGACCATTGGCCTGACCCAGTATGGCACTTATGATGTTCTTATGAGGTGATGTTAGTGGGGAGTGCGGTGGGATTGGCATCCCCCATCATTGATGGGGTTCACCCTCCGCTGGTCCCTCAGGTTCATGGAGCTGGGAATCGAAGAGCACACCCAGACTGTCTGGATGCCCAGGTGGGGGCTGTGGCGAGGGGCGCGTTCCACCAGTTACATCTGGTGCAGCGGCTTCAGCCGTATATTTTGGACTCCAACCTGGACACTATCATCAGCTTTCCTTACCTTGAGACTGGACTATTGTAAAAAGCTGTACGTGGGGCTACCCATGATGATGGTTAGGAGACTGCAGCTGGCGTAGAATGCAGAAGCCCGCCTCCATACGGGGACGGGTCGCTGGGAACACATTACACCAGTGCTCCGTTATCTGCACTGATTGCCTATAGTCTTCCGGGCCCGATTCAAGGTGTTGGTGCTTACTAGGAATGGGAATTTCGGTTTCAGAGAAAACTGAACGTACCCAATAATGGCCATTTCGGATTAATCAGAAATTTCAGTTCTTTTTCAGTTTCAGTACTATCGGATCTTTTGCTTTGATTTTTGTATTGGATTTTTAACATTGCGGTTTGTCCCTTATTGAAAAACTGCAATGTTAAAAATCTGGTACGAAAATCAAAGCAAAAGATCCAATAGTACCGAAACTGAAAAAGAACCGAAATTCATGACAACCAAAACCGAAATTTACAGAAACCGAAATTTTGCCCAGCGTTCCATCCCTAGTGCATACCTATAAAGCCCTATATGGCCTGGGTCCTACCTACCTGCGGTACCGCCTCATTCCCCAGGCTCTGGATCAGCCCCTGTGATCAGCCAGGTGTGCCTTTCTCAATGTTCCCTGGGTATCTCAGGGAGTGACTATGGAGAGAGAGTTCTCGGTGGCCACACTGAGACTGTGGAACTTCCTCCCGGCTGAGGTTCATGTGGCCCCGGACCTCTCCTCCTTCCGACGACAATGTAAGACCTGGCTGTTCCACCAGGCGTTCAGTGAGGGAGATGGGTAAGGGTGGGGGGTTGAGGGTTCGGGAGGTGGGGTTTTATTCTTTATTGGTGCCTCACCATTTTATAGTGTTGTTTTTCTAATGTTGTTTTACACTGCTGTTTATTTACTCTATGTTGTATTTTTGTATTTTATATTTTTAAATTTTATATCATATTGTTATTTTCATATTGTTAGCCACCTTGAGCTGCAACTGCAGAAGGGTGTGGGATATAAGTTTATATATAATAAATAAATAAATACGAAAATAAAAAGCAATTGTGGGCAAATGGAGCTTTCAATGGTGACATTTGACAGATTAGCAATGTGAAACATTTAACAGATAAACGCAATTCTATTGTTCAAATACATTTCTTTGTATCTTGAGTTTTCTGATCATGGAGTTCTATAAATGGTCCATGTTTGTTGTGTACTATGGGCCACTTTGTGAATTGGGGATGGCTACAACGGGTTGTGGTGCTCTGCTGCCAGGGTGCTATAGAGAAAGTTATTTAGAGAGCTGGGGGGGTCTTAACTGATCACTATATTTCGGGTTGGGAAGGGATTTTTCAGTATGTCATTGGTAGTTAGAGGGGGTGGGTGGGTGTCACCTTCCTCTGCAACTTGGAACATGACTTGTTTGAGACATCTGGAAATATCTTCCTAATTAATTTGCTCCCTGCATGGATTAGAACACATGAAATACTTTCAAACAGAGGAATGATTTTTAAATTGATTTAAATTAGATCTGTTCAGCAGCTGCACTTAACTCTCAAATCATCTTTGTTCCTCTTGTTCTATATACAGGATTTTCATTGTCATTGAATCCTGATAAGACGGAGGTGATGTTGGTGGGTAGGGGTGAGGGAGTGGTGACGCCCGTCATTGGCGGGGTCTGCCCACCTCTGGCCGCTCAGGTTCATAGTCTGAGGGTGCTCCTCGACCTACAGCTTTGCCTGGATTGTCAGGTGGAGGCTGTGGCAAGGGGAGCATTTCACCAATTACATCTGGTGTGATGGCTGCGGCCGTATGTCTCGGGCCCGGATCTGGCCACCATCATCCATGCTTTTGTTACCTCGACTGGACTACTGTAATGCGCTCTATGTGGGGCTGCCCTTGATGATGGTCTGGAGGTTTCAGCTGGTGCAGAATGTAGTGGTCCGCCTCCTCATGGGGACACGCCGCTGTGAGCACATTACACCTGTGCTCCATACTCTGCACTGGCTGCCTATTGTCTTCTGGGCCCAATTCAAAGTGCTGGTTATGATCTATAAAGCCCTAAATGGCCTGGGTCCTGTTTACCTGCGAGACCGCCTCAGTCTTGTCACGTCCCTTGCGGTCAGCCGGGGGCACCCAGTTCGAACCCCCCCGGGTATGCCGCACCTCGGCTGTGGAACTCCCTCCCGTTGGAGGCTCGTCTGTCCCCAGACCTCCCCTCTTTCCATAGATGTTGTAAGATCTGGTTGTTCCACCGGGCCTTTGGGGAAGGGGATGGGTAGGGGGGTCGGAGCGGGTTTTATCTTTGCTACTGAAACCGCTATGTCCCTTTTAATATTTTTTGTAGTATTTTAATGATTTTATTATTGTTGTTTTATGACTTTTGATGCATGCTGCCCTGAGCTGCTGTTGTGCAGGAGGGAGTGGGTTAAATGTCTTAGTATAAATAAAAATAAATAAATATAAATAAATTAAAGTGGGTTTCTAAAACTAAAGCTGATTCTGTTAGAGGACTGCTGTAGTTCCTTCTGGCTGAGTCTTCTCAATAGGGTAGGCCAGAGTTCCCCAAATTATGGCTTGGAACTAGATACCTAGTCAGTTGGGCACCCCATCGAATTTGAGGTGCCTGACTCGCCCTGATCATATTTGGGCACCAACTGGTACCTGAACGCGACCTGATGGGCTGCCCAATTCCTAGGGCTGACTTACCTCACTGGCCAGATTGCTGCTCCTCTGGACTTCTCCCCGGACTTCTCCTCTGGACTTCTGGCTGCTCCCTGCTTCTCCCCGGCCCACGCGCTGCTCAGATGAGCAGCAAACTTCCCTTTTCAGTCTTTTCTGAGTGGGGACCAAGTGAGGAGGCCTCTTCCCATCTGTGTATTCCCCCCCTAAAGGGTCCCTTACAGCTCACTCCCCCATTAAGGGTCGACACATGCAGATGGGAAGAAGCCCCATCCGCCTCCCCCACTGCAGTCCTGGCACCCGCAGCTCTCCAGGCTGTTTCACCTCACCAGCAGAGCTGCTGCTCCACTGGACTCCTAGCTTCTCCCTGCTTCTCCCTGGCCAGTGTGTGTGTGGGGGGGGAGGGGGGTGTCCCAGTGTGCCCTGGGAAGTTCCAGTAATTATCTCATTTTGGAGCACCCAATGGGCCGGGTACCCCATTGGGTGCCCACTGGAGGTGCCCAGAAATGGAGGTATTAGCCACAGGTAGCTAAAGTGCTACCTGCTGCAATTCTAGTTGGGTTGAAGTATCTGCGTATGGCATCATGACCTTGACTGATACGCAGTATACTTTGTAAGTCTTGGTTGGTATCTGGGATCACAGGATTATATTTAAGTCTTAAATATATCTGAAAGACTGCCTGTCCTGCCATGACCCATTCAATTGGCTGGGAGCACCCTTCTGTAGATACCATCTGTTAGCCTTGTCTGTACAATGGGGGCTCACGGAGCGTGGGGGGCATTCTTGTTCACTGCCCTGATGTTACGGAACTCCCTTCCCCTGGAGTTTCATTTGTGCCGTGACCTGAGCATCTTCAGAAGGTGGTGAAAGACTTTTTTGTTTGAAAAAGCATTTGGTGAGGGATAGGGTTGGATAGGGGTGGTTTTGTGGTAGGGATGTGAGCGGGGTTGGTGTGGGGAATTGGGAGGTGGTTTGGGGGAGGTTTGGGGGGGAGTCGTGGGAGGGTTGGGGGGTTTAAGGGTATTTTTTGGTATGAGTTTTAATATTTTTATTTTTTGTGAGCCTCTCTGAGTTGTTGGGAGGGGTGGCATATAAACTTAAAGAAATAAATTAAAGAAATTAAAATGGGGCTGCACGGATAAAAGTTTGGGGTGGTCTGGCGATCTATAACTAATTGATATAAGCCAGAAGTGGGCAAACTGTGGTTCCAAAGCCACATGGGGCTCTTTGTCCAATGGATGTGACTCTTGGAATTAGGAAAATTTCCCCACCCCCTAGTAAAGGCCGCATGCTCAGTAGGTATATAACTTGGTATAAGTGCTGAAATTAGTGGAACTATGCTGAACTGCATCATTTCAGGATCTGGCCCTTCTTACTACAATTCTTGTTACAATATATTGTTACAATACCCTTCTTGCTACAATGGACATAATTTTTTTCATAAAGCTATAATAATCTGCAGGGACTTGTCTTTTCCTTAGAGGATTTCACTTGATTTTATGTGTATATGTTTATTATATTTTGGGTTTAGGGGACTTGGGATTTATCTATGTATCTGAATATAGCCTTATGTATTCTAACCCACCTGGGAAGGGTAAGTTAAAAATGCAAATAAATAAAATAATAACTACAGCAGTTTGTCCCTCATCCTAACCTTCATTTCCATACTCTGAGTGGCACACATGCCTGACATCCCTCCTTATCCCTGTCTGTCTTTTATCGTCTAAGCTTTAACAAGATCTAAGCCTTTACATTTATATTTTTAGTCTGGTTATCTTCTTCAAACTGTGTCACATGCTAGCAGATTACTGTTCCTTTCCTCGACTGTTTTGGAGGACTGCTGTAATAACCTCTGGCTCATCTGTGGAGGGGGAGGGGCTTGGGGTCTGTGTGTGTGTGTTTGCTTTTCATTGTCAAAATCTGAGGTATTCCTTCACTGGTGAGCATTGGGAGTTGACTAACATCAGATATGTTTCTGTATTAGAAATAGTTTCTTAACAGTCTTCTTATCTATAGCACAAGCTGTGTAGTTTCCTTTGCAAAATTCCCTTAATCTAATCTTCAGCATTACTGTTTCAATTTTTGAAAGGTAAGTACGGGACTGCTGATAGGATTTTATCCTTGTAAATGTCAAGAATTCCCACATGTTTGGGATGGGGCTCCTAAAGTCATATTCGAAAACTGGGTAAAACTACAAGCCATCAGAAACCACTTGAAGTACTTGTGGCTATGCCACAATATCAGTAGGAAGTGAACTCCTTAGCAGCACATAACTTTCTTTTATGACCACATCGGCGAAATAATGACAGAGACAAGAAATTTTGGATAAACTTTGGCAGCAATTTTATTAAACCAGGCATCCAGTCAACTAACCAAGTTTTTTTTTAAAAGAAAAGTGCAAATTAACCTGGGGAAACAAAATAACCCTCCCCCATCCCAGGACATTGAAAGGCAATGGTGGGGGAATCCCCCATGCCTTCACGTGAAGTCCAAGCTGGATCACCACCTGCTGGACACCTCCTGCTCATATTGGGCCAGGAGGGGAGAGAAGAATACGTGCTACACCTTTACCAAGCCATCCAGCCTAAATAAAACTCTTGCATGCTGCCCCGTCCGGGGTGTAGGGATCCAGGACTGTTTGAGCCCACAGGGTCACCCCAACCACATCACAAAGGGATGACTTAACTAATTATGTCCTTGACCACCATTAATAAATAGGCACTGTTTTAATCACCAGGTGCTACATATAAAACCAACACCAGCCAGCCTGAACTTGCCAAGTTGGTTGCTCAAACAGTAAGACAACTGGATAATGAAACACTATGGGAAAGGTTTAAAAAATAAAATAAAATAAAATTATTCTCCAATTTAAGTAACTGAGAAAATTCCTTTCCAATCCCAATAATGGTGATTCACCAAAGTGCACAGTGGCAGTTCAAAGGGGGTGGGTGGGTGAGATGCTGTTCTCCCTCTCTACAGCTGCTGCAACTCACACCAAGCCACCTGGCTAAATGACCTAGATCTCATGTCCCATGATACCAGGCAGGCATCTAGGGTGGGAAAGCCAAGCAGCCAAAGCTTATTGGCTCCTCTCATTGCTTTGCCCCTCCCAGAGAGCCTCTCTGCCCTCCGGGACTCCTGCTGTTGTGTCAGCAACTCTGAGGGGTTTACAGTCCCTCCTTCATCCTTCTTTGCCTTCAGGGGAGTGTCCATAAAGCCCCACTCACCATAACTGGTGAACGGACATTCCTTCCTTATGTTTTGGGTCACATTTTCATTCTGTGACGTATGTTTTTGCACATGCAACTGTATTTTGTGTAAATAATGCAGGATCCTGCTGTTATTGAACTCAGTGGTAAAGCACATTTTGACTTCAATGGGAAAAGGAATGCCATAGGCTGTTGGGCAGAATGTGGATGGTTTATGGTCGGGAACAGCCCCAGGATTTGTAGGGCTATGCAGGGGGTTCAGACCCAGAACTTGGAGAGTTTTCACATGTTTCCTCAGTAATAAAGTTATGTTTTCTAAGTAATTAGAGCACTTTGTTCCTCATTCTAACCTTCATGAAGATGGGAAGGCATCACCTTCTGCATTCTAGGCTTCATGAAAAGCTTCTGCATGAGTATCCAGATGATAGGCATAACAGGGTCAAGGGTACTTGGGGTAAGTCCTTATAGGATGCTGTCCACAAAGTCACATTCATAGGGGAATCTTTGCTCAAGTATCTTTATTTCCATACAGTCCAATCCTCCACTGCTCGCTTGTCGGGCACAGTCCCTCCTCAGGCCAGAGATTAGGCTGTCTGTCTCTGCAATCACTGGTGCTTACAAGCTTCACAGGCCAGGCACCAATTCCTGCTTCAGCCTGCACAACCCTTGAGCTTGGGCAACAACCTCCAAGCAGGACTAAAACACTCCTTTGACTGAGGCAGAGCCCCCCTTAGCTCCTGCCTCTTCTGTGTCTCCCCCCTACTGAGCTCTCAGCTCAGTCCTTTAGGCTTTGGGCTGGCTCAGCCATGCACAAGCTCAGCTGTGCTTCATCAGGCTCTGTTCTCTACTCTACATAGCACCTAGGCCACTGATAGCACTGGCACCCCGCTAATGGTGCTATCCTCTTAAAGGGCCTGTAGCCCTGATAGCCTGTTCCCTGCTACAATGGGATGTGCACATTTTAATGCAAAATGGATAATATTTAAGCATTGTATAACACCTTTCATCCAATGTTCTTATATCCTTACAATCACCAGTTGGGGGTGATGGTGCTAACTTTCCCTTTGAAATTACATTTAAGAAAATCTGTATTGCTTTATAAACTCCCTCAATCTGAAGCTAGTTAGCATGCAGTCATAGAACCATACACGTATTCTGCCCCTCACCCTGCTTTACCATCTATGAGAACTGAGAAAAATGAAAGAGAAGCAAATTTCCAGATTTCTGAAGCAATGTCTAGGATGGAAAAAGTGCCCCTGGGTATGATTCTCTTAGACTGATCAATTTCAGTAGGTTTCAAAGGAGGTAGAATTCTCACATTGAATGTCTATGCATAGTTCTTAACACATTTAGAAGCCCTGCAGTTGAAGAAGTGACTTCTCAAACTTGCTAGATTATTAGTTTGACTCCAACTCACTAACCTATTGGAATTCTTTGAGGGTGTAAATAAGCATGTGGATAAGGGTAAGCTGGTCGATATAGTGTATCTGGACTTTCAGAAGACATTTGATAAGGTCCATAATGAGAGACCCTTGCAGAAATTAAACAGCCATGGGGTAAGAGGCAGTGTCCTATTGTGGCTTGGTGACTGGTTAAAAGATAGGAAGCAAAAAGTAGAACTAAATGGCCAGTTATCACAGTGGGGAGAAGTAACTAGTGGCGTGCCCCAGGGAACTGTACTAGGACTGGTGTTGTTTAATATATTCATTAACGATCTGGAGAAAGGAGTAAAGAATGAGGTGATCAGATCTGCAGATGACATAAAGTTATTCAAGGTAGTTAAACTCCAAGTGGACTGTGAAGAATTGCAGGAGGATCTTGCGAGACTGGGTGACTGGGAATCCAAATGGCAGATGAAATTTAATGTGGACGAGTGCAAAGTGATACACATAGGGGAAAATAACCCAAACTATATGTATATAATTCTGGGTCTAAATTAGGAGTTACCACGCAGGAAAGGGATTTTTGAGTCATTGTGGACAACACATTGAAATCTTCAGCTCAGCATGCAGCGGCAGTTAAAAAAGCAAACAATGTTAGGAGTCGTTTGGAAAAGGATAGAGAATAAAATTGAAAACATCATAATGCCTCTATATAGATCTATCATACAACTGCACCTAAAGTACTGTGTACAGTTCTGGTCGCCCCATCTCAAAAAAGACATAGTAGAACTAGAAAAGGTACAGAGAAGGGCAACAAACATGATCAAGAGTCTGGAACGGCTCCTATATGAGGACAGACTTGATAGGTTAGGTCTCTTCAACTTGGAGAAGAGACGACAGAGGGGATATGATAGAATGTTGCATTGGGTTACTCTTTTTTACAAAAGGAAAGAAGGCTAGATTGCCCAGCTGAATTGCACACTGATTGCACACTGGATTGGGCCTTTTTCTCCTAATTGTATAAAATGAGTTTACACTTTACTTTGATGCCAGGCTAGCAAAGCAAGTATTGTAAAATGACAATATATTTATAAATAAATGGAACATGAGACTTTAGAATATATTAAAAATATAGGCATAGTTTACTTAAATTTAAATAGAAAATATCAGTAGCTTACATAGAATGGTATTGATAGCCAATCAAAGTTACATGATCTTAAAACATTTCTATTTTAAGAAAAAGCTTCTAAAAGCTTAACATATGCACAATTCATTGGCTCAAA
>QEPC01001643.1:5511302-5556730 GCA_003113815.1 Sphenodon punctatus | reverse complement strand
CCAGGTTGCTCAGTGTGAGGAGATGGGTGGGGATGGGTGGAGGTACATGGGTTGTGGGAGCACATGCCCACCTACTGCCACTTTTAGATGGCCATTTGCACACATGTCCACTGAATAGAGACACATGGGTGTGTTCTGTTTGAAAACAGCCAAGGACTACATATTGGCCCATTAGCTAGCTATCTGTTTGCAAGGCAGTCACAATGGCAGTAGCTGTATGGCAAAGTGTCTAACCTTCATTGCTGTCATAACAGGAGTCCTGGGTACTGCACGCTTGTGTCACCTCTGTCAACTTCTTTAAAGGAAAACAGAGGTGAAGATCCTAGTTTGAGCACAGAATGCCCAGCTGACACTATATTTACTGCTGCTGCTGCTGACTACCTATCTATCTTCATGGGCAGTTGGGTAGACCAGGCAGCCCAGAAAAGACCCCAGCCAGAGGTGAGCAGCTACTTTTACTACTTACTGCTACTCAGAACTCTCAACCAGCTACCAAGTAACCCATTAGCACCTCAGAGAGATGGGAAGGCTGATTTGTTTTAAATACCCTGCTTGCATGGTTAGGTCAGGAGATAACTGCTCTCTCAAATGCATTACTCTCCCATTCAGTGCAGAAAACGTGACAGATCTGAAAGAATAATGTTCTTTCACCTTCTTTTGCAATTCCATAACACACTGTACTTGCTCGCTCCAGGCAAGGCCCCTCTGGCACATTTCAGAACCTTCGTCGGAAACTAGTTCTATTACCCAACTGTTCTTACTGCTGTATCTCTAAAATACGGCAGGTCAGAGACGCAGCCTATGTCAGAGTACCAGCTGAAGATAAATGACTGGGTAGAATATCAGGCTGCTTCTCACCTCTTCTCTTCATGACACATGAAGGCTGGGGCAACACATTAAAGTGTGGGGAAAAAATGGCAACTACAAAGAGTTAACCCTTTCTTGCTTTCTTTCTTTCTTTCTTTCTTTCTTTTTTAAACTTGCTATTTTAGGGTGGCATGACTTAAGATTCTGAATGCTTGGGGGTGGCAACACAGCTTATCCTTAATTACAAGAGATTTAGGGGCAGAGAGCTGTGTCCTGTTAACTTTTTAAAAGTTAGCAGTGTCTCCACTGCTTCTCGGTCCCCAATTTGAGCCAAACTTTGTGAAGTGTCTTTACCTCCAGCTGAAGTCAGTGGGAGCTGTGAAAAGCTCAGCACCACCAAGTCAGGCCTGATGTGTCTGAAGTTAAGCACTTGATTTTGGTGGTTGCTACTGAAAATTAGAATCTGGCAATTGGTGCCTTTCTTTTTCTCTCTCTGAAATGGAGATAGCACCTCACTGACGGGCTGTGAACTGCAGAAGCTTACAGAGTGTTAGTAGCTCCTTGAATGAAAGACACGTACTGTAGTGGTTATTTCTGGGAACAGGATTGGGTCCACAATGAAATTAAGTAGCAAAGCTCCCAGTAGGTGCAGAGCTCGCCTCTTTGAAAACAGACAAGCATATACACTACTTTAACATTTCTTAGGCATGCTGCAGGGCTGTATTGACAACTTATGCGAACTTTATTACTTGCTTTCTGCTTGTGGAATGCTTGTAGTTGGAATTGTGGGAAACACCCATTTGTAAACCATCATTGAGGATGCAGTGAGCACAGACAACCTCCATTTTGAGGAAGGGCAAAAGCACCTTTAAAGTTAATTCACATGCATGCGAGCTGGGCAGCGCCCTCAGGCCCACCGAGCCAGGCAGTGCCCAGGGGAGCCCCAGATCTTTTTAGGAGCTAGCAACGCCCCTGCTGTATTCCGTACAATAGTTGGTCCATTTGGTGAAATGTAATAGATTTCATTAGAAACAACAGTAAAGGAAGTTGTTGGAAATATATATGGAGCCTGATTGCCCTGATGGTCATGTGGCCCTCAATATATAAGGAGCCTGATGGCCTTCAATTAGAGGGCAGCTCACTGAAGGACAGTTCCTCCCATCTCCATAGAAGTCATCCCAGTAACAGCATCTGTTCTCCTCTGTTTCCAATCAAAGCTCAGTCTTACTTTCTTTCACTAAAGTCAGTGGCAAAAGGTCCACTGAGTTCTCTGACAGCACGATAGCATCCCTCAGAATGAGTTTGGCACAGTGATGGACATACGGTGCACAGTGAGACAGACACGTTTCAAAATGTCAGGAAGGATTTTACAGAGACAAACTTTACACAAGCCCCATATCATATTAGAACCCTATTGCTCAGGACGTTATACCAAGCTGTGCCTGAAGCTTACAACTGCTGGAAATTTCTTTCAGCTCAATGTGATCCACATAGATGAGGACTAATAAGAACATGGTGTATTATTAAAAATATCAGCTTGACAGGGGCTCAGCAAGTGCCTGTAGCAAGTCTGCTTAGGAAGTAGTGAAACTGCTGAACTCTATTAACTCCTCCACAACTGAGCTTTCCTTTCTTCCCTCCTGGAAAGAGCCACAGAAATTATATGAAGTAGAGATACTAATGAGAAGAAATACAGTGCTAATGAGGTCTACACAATCTGGTATGTCACTGCTAGCTCTCAGCCCTCTCAGGCTTGGTAAACACAGTAGCAACTGGTAGTTTGCCAGAAGTGAATTCCTGCCCTCAAGAAGACAATTTAAACAGCATTAGAAAAATACCCTATGTTCTTCTAAAGTCGACAAAATAATAAAGTAGTAATATTCGCTTTCTTTGCTATTGAAGGTGTTCACTGAATTTTAAAAAACAAACAAGTCTAAAAAATTATCCAATATGTTTCATCAGTCAGAGGTTCGGAATCACTCACCTTCACCATTTTATTCCTACATTGTTTGGCTATCTTAAGGCTTAGTCAGAAGATCTAACTTAGCTTTCTATCTTTTTTGAATTATTTTTTTTTTCAATAATAAACTCTTTTATTGATATTCAATGGCATTGTACAAAGTATTTTCGTCAACTTTACAATATCAGTTTGTTCTATTACCCATACAAGGCGGTACCCGAGCTCGGCAGTTCAAATGTATCGGTCAAACAACAGCGTCCAGTCACTCTTTGGTAGTTCATTTCCTTCAATGGCTCCTAATATATTAAGCCACTTTGCCTCATAGTTATTTTTTTTCTTTTCCCTTGCTTTTTCATTTTTCTCCTCTTCTTCTAGCTTCTTGTCCTGCAGGTTTACCATCATCTTGTCCATTGTAAATAAGTACCATATTCGACAGATCCATTCTTGAAAAGGTAAGGGGCCCTCTGTCTTCCAATGTCTTGCTATTATATTTACTCCAGCCAAGCACAGAGTTCTCAATGCCTCCTGATGTGGTTTTAGTGATTTATTATCAGGGTAGAGACCTAGAATACCAATTTCTGGTCTGAAAGGTACCACCCCCTTGTTTACTTTGTTCATAATTTTCCATATTTTACTCCAGAAGGCCTTTACATAAACACATTCCCATAGACAATGCAGTAGATCCGCCTGTAAGCCACAGCCCTTCCAGCATACACCCCTCCCATATCTGTCCCCCCCATACCTGAGCTGTACCGGGGTCAGGTAAAACCTAGTGGTGACCTTCAGTTGTGTGTCTCTGACTTCCAGAGCAGACGCACAGGTGCTCATATGCCCCCATATAATTTCTTTATCCTTTTCTGTGAACTGCTTATTGAGGTCTTTTTCCCATCTTGATAAATATGGGTGCTTGGGGGGGTATATTATAGATTTCAGGTCTTGATAAATCTTAGAGAGTTTGCCCTTGCTTCCCGTTAGGCTAAATAAGGTCTTTTCTATTTCCGTAGGTTCCCTAGCAAAGGCTTCTTTTAAACATGGTTGCCTGAATACACTTCTCAGCTGCAGGTATTGAAATGTGTTCACTTTTGTCTGCGTTATTTTCTCTATTTCTTCTAATGTTTTAAATTTACCTTTGTTGAATAATTGTGTTGCCCTTTTAACTTCCTTCTTTTCTAACTGTTTAAGTAGGTCATGGGCTATCTGTGATTCCCTCATCGCTACTCGTCTTATTGGTGAGTATGGTGTTGCTGTACCCTTTATACCTAATTTCCTCATCACTCCTTTCCATGTTATGAGTAGTGGCTTCGCAAATGGGTGCTCTCTGACTCCCTCTCCAGTCAATTTGCCCTCATCTACCAACAATTCTGCCAGGGAAGTTGGTTGAATTATTTCCCTTTCTATCTCACACCATTCCGGTTGTTGTGGGCAATGGTACCAATACTGTATCGCTCTCAGGATTGCAGCCTTATAATAAAGTTTTATATCTGGTGTGTCTAATCCTCCTTTCTCCTTAGCAGTGAACATTGTGTCTTTTTTGATTCTTGGTTTCTTTCCCCTCCAGATTAGTTCCTTAACCATTTCATCTACTTGCTTAAAAAAAGATTTGGGTAATTTTATGGGGAGGGCCAGGAATTTGTATAAGAACTTGGGCAGTCCAATCATCTTAAATAAGTTTATTCTCCCAAGCCAGGAACACTCCACCTTTTTCCAATTTTCAAATTCCCTTTTAACCTGTTCCAGTATTACAGGGAAGTTGGCCTTATAGAGGTCCTTGCACTTTTGTGTTATTGTTACCCCCAGGTATTTAATCCCATTAGGCTTTTCCGGGAATGGACTGACTTCCTTAATTTCCTTCAGTCCTTCCTCTGATTGAGCAAATATAAGTGCTTGTGACTTTTCATTATTAATTTTATACCCCGACACCCTTCCAAAACTATCAATAGTTTGCATAAGATGTGGCAACGTTTCCACGGGTTCACTAATGTACAAAATTAAATCATCTGCAAATAGGGATAGCTTATACTCTTTCTGGCCTACCACCATTCCCTTAATATTTTTATTTTGACGAATTGCCACCGCCAACCCTTCAATAGCCATATCAAATAGTAGGGGCGACAGTGGGCACCCTTGTCTTGTGCCCCTCTGAATCTCAAAGGTTTTTGTTATTTTCCCATTGATTTTAAGCTGAGATCTGGGATGGGCGTAGATTGCTATTACCCATTTTAAAAAGTTGCCCCCTATTCCCACCTTTTTTAGCATTTCAAAGAGAAATTTATGTTGTACATAATCAAACGCTTTTTCTGCATCAGCGGAGATAATCATGGAGCTTGAGGTAGTATTCCTTATTTCCTGGGAGTGAACCAAATTTATTACTTTTCTAATATTGTCAGATCCCTGTCTGCGGGGAATAAATCCAGCTTGATCAGAATGTATGAACTCCCCTGCTATGGCTGCCAATCTAATGGCCAGAATTTTTGCAAATATTTTAAAGTCATTATTCAGGAGGGAAATTGGCCTATAGCTACCGCATTCATTCGCTGGCCTTCCTGGTTTGAGCACTAGTGTAATCTGTGCATCATAAAAAGTAGGTGGCATTTTCCCTGTCTGTAAAATTTCATTGTATACTGCCGCCAGGTGTGGGGCTACCTCCTTGCAAAAAGTTTTGTAAAATTCTGCTGGGAACCCATCTGGCCCACAGGCTTTATTGGCTTTCATACTTTTAATTGCATCTGAAACCTCTTCTATTGAGATTAAGGAATTAAGGAAGCTAAGCTGCGCTCTATTTAACCTGGGCATTTCTAATTCACTAATAAATTGTTTTATTTCCTCAGGGTCCGGCTCAACCGACTTATATAGGTTCCTATAGAACTCCAAGAAGGTCTCCTGTATTGCTTCTTGACTGTGTACTTCCGAGCCATCCTTTGTCATAATACTAGTAATGATGTTTTTCTGTTGCTGTGCTTTTACCAATTGTGCCAGCGCTTTCCCTGCTTTGTTGCTATTATTAAAATAATAAAATTTCACCCATTTCAATTGTTTTGTGGTTTTTTCTAGTTCTAGCGTGTTTATTCTTTCCTTTATTTTCTGCAGTTTCCCTGCTACTACTTTTGAGGGGGTATGTTTATTTATAGCTTCCCATCTTTTAAGTTCTGCATATATCTCTGCCCTTGCTTCTCTTTTTTTCCTTTGTATGTGCGCTCTCAGAGCTATTACTTTGCCTCTCAGAGTGGCTTTAGCTGCCTCCCAGAACATGGAGTCTTGTGGTACTGATCCCTTATTTAGGTCTATGTATTCTTTAATTTCTTCCCCAATTTTTATTCTGGCTTCAGGATTCTTAAGCAGAGACCTATCAAAACCCCACTGCGGTTTATCCCACTGAGCCTTGCTATTCAACCTCACTTTGATCCCTATTGCGTTATGATCAGTAAATACTAAGGGTATTATATATGCTGCCAGACACTTCCCTACGTCATTTTTATACATGAGTACATGGTCAATTTTGGAGTATGAGTTATGTACTTGAGAATAATAGGTGTACTCTCTACTTTTTTTATTTTTATGCCTCCATATGTCTAATATGCCTTGTGAATCCAATATCTCTCTTATATACCTTTGCTTATTATTCATAGGAATGGTCTTTGAAAGATCTAGGCTTGTTAGGGGAGTATTCAGGTCTCCCATGATGATTAGTGTCCCCTTGGTGTTCTGAATTATAAGTGGTATATATTTCTTGTAGTAGCTTAATTGGTCTTTGTTGGGACCATACATATTTACAATAGTGAGCCATATGCTTTGTATTTGTCCTGTTATTAGCAAAAATCTACCCTCTGTGTCTTTTATACTGTTCTCCAGTTTGAATTCACATCTTTTATTCATGCCTATTATAACACCAGCTTTTTTCTTGTTGGCACAGGAGGCTTCCAATAGTCCCATGCTTTTGTTCGCAAATCTGTGCACCTCTTTTTCTAGTAAATGAGTTTCCTGCAGACAGAATACATCTATCTTATTCTCCTTTAGCAGTTCCCTCACTCTTTTCCTTTTGACTGGTGAGTTAAGGCCCCTCACATTGAGGGATAACATGTTTAGGCTAGCCATAATCTTTGACTCCCTCTTTATGCTTTTGTCTCCATTTACTCTTTACTGCTGCTTGATCACCACAAACTCTAGTGAACTTTGGTACACATGCCTTACTTATAATCCCCCTACTAACCTTCCTCATCCCAACATAAAGGCCCTTACGCCCCTCCCTCCCCCACCTACTCCCCATCTCCCTCCCCCCTCCTAATCTGTTCCCCTTACTCTCCCCTCTCCCCCCCCTCCCCCCCCTTGCACATCCACAGAGCATTGTGCTTCTTCTTCTCCCAAGAGAGAACAAAAAGAACTTACAACTTTAACGCGAGAACTTTACCCCCTCCAAACCTTTCACAGTTAGAGTCTCAATTGAGACTCATTTTACATTTTTGACCCCAGTTTTTCGGTTTCATAGTCTTTCATCTTTCCTCCCCTTCTTATAGACAAGTCAGTCATGTCCAGTAGGAGGTAAGTGTAGAAAGGCCTCTAGATCTTCTGTATCCATAAATGATTTATGTTTCCCGTTCACGTTCAAGACCATTCTTGCTGGGAACTTCAAAACCGGCTTCCATCCTCTTTCATTTAGTTCAGGAAAGTATTTTCCCCACTTTCTTCTTTTAGCCATAGTTTCCATAGCATAATCAGGGAAGATCTTTATGGTCTCCTCCCTGAATTTCATTTCCTTTTTCATCCTGGCTTTTTTCAGTAGCTCCTCCTTCACACTATAACTCATGAACTTGGCTATGATGGTTCTGGGTCTTGGAAAGTTTTTATTGGGCTGTCTCCCTGTTCTATGGGCCCTGATGATTTCTGGATTTTGCAGTTGCTGATTGTCTGGGAATTGTTCCTTTAGGAAGTCCCACAGCAGCTTTTTTACATCCTGAGTTTCAGCCCCTTCAGGGAAGCCCACAAATCTTAAGTTGTCCCTTCGTGACCTATTCTCTAGGTCCTCAGTTTTTAGCATCAAGATCTGCACCTTCTCCTGGAGGTTTGTGGCCTGCTCCACAGTATTCACTGCCTGGTCTTCCAAGGAGGAGACTCTCTCCTCTACTGTGTCAATTCTATGCCCCAGCCTTTCCAGCTTTTTATTTCCAGCTTCCACTGAGTCTCTCAATTTGTTCATATCCCTTTTGAAATCCCTTTTCATTTCAAGGAGGAGCGCCTTTATTGTTTTCCCCTCTGCTTCCTCCTCAGGCTCAGTCTCATCTGGGGTTTCCTCCCCCTCTGTTACAGCACCCGCCGCCATCTTTTCCCTCTCTTTTGATGAGGCCTCCCCTCTAGCCCTTTCACCAGGCCTCAGGCTCTGTCTGCAGTATCTCTCCAGTGGGGTTTCTTTTACTGTCTTTTTTTTCTTCCCCTTGCTTCCCCCTGCCATTTCTCTTACTTTTCTGGAGGTTTGTTTTCTTTAACAGTTCTTTTGAGGCCTCTTTCAGTCACGGTTTGGAGGAGCACTCGCTTTGCCCTGCTGCTCTCACTCACACATGCTCAGTCCCTCCTTTTTTGAATAATTTTGACTCTCCATGTCACAGCAATATCAATTCCCCTGCTTCAGGGTTAACTAATCCCGCTGAAGAAGGTTTGCGATATCTTTGTCAAAGGAATTTTTCAGCAGAAACTTTATAAACTATTGGAGGAATTTGGGACACTTAAGGAATTTATTCAGCAAACGTGTAACCATTTCAGTCATACAATCTTAGAATTGTCTTCAGGTTTTAAGAACTTAGAGGAGAGGGTAAATGTTTTGCTGCTTAATGGGGATATTAGGAAACGGGAGGTTCAGGTCCCTGTGTTCAGAGAAACAAAAGCTAGGCAAAATGAGTCCAAAATCAATAATAATGACAATTTGATTCAGTTGAATGATTCAAATGAATCCTTGCTCCAACTTGGTTACTGTAGATTATTGTGAAGTTTCAACTACATATATTAAAGAAAAAGGATTAAGAGACCTTGTGCAGCAACTCAAAGAACAAAATATTATTGTATATGATTTTGATTTAATTCAAAGGGGAATGCAGGTTCACTTAGAAATAGGATCGTTGCTTACCTGCACTATATATTCAATATCCCTCAGGATCAATTATATTTGAATGTTATACATGTTTCCAGACTTTATAACCAGCAGTTGGCATTTAAATGCCCTCCAGTAAGAGTAGGGTTTTGTAGCCTTTATTTGTGTCATCTTATTCTTTCAGCTGCAGAAGCTTCTCAGTTAGGATTAGAAGTAGGGGAGGATATTTTCCCCCTTACCTCCATGGGTGGTTATGAGAAAGAGAGTGGCACTCCTTCTAAAGGAATAACGAAACCACCTGGAATTAAATATTTATCTGGAGTGGAGAAACATAGTAGTTTATATGACAGAGAGGCTATTCTTGAGGAACTAGGCTGCCCTAAGTGTTTCTTGCATAGCAAGGGAGATCCAGACTCCAAAGTAAAAAGAGTGAGAGGGATTCTAAGGAAGCCCTCCTATGGCAGGTTGGGAGGACAACGTTGCTCAGCTGATAGAGTGGTTCTTTCTAAAGAACTAGGCTTCTCTAAGCAACCTTCCCACAAGTGGAGAGACTTCGAATTCAAAGAGAGAAAAGCAACGGAATGGACAATAAGGAATCCCAATAATTCTGGGTAGTATCCATCAGAAGACCTGAGATCAAGATACCACCCCTTTTCTGACCTCAGTAATAGGAAACAGATGTCCTCAAAGGAATCTGATTTAACTAAATGCACTTTTTATTGGAAAAGAGTTCCTGTAATGAATGAGAAAAGAGTAAGGGAAGGGGTGGAAAGGAAGTCCCACAATTATAGGAACTTCCCACTAGAAGAAGGGAAATTGAGGTTCCATCCCCAGGCTGAATTGAGAGACAAGGAACAGACTTTGGATAAATACCACAAGCAGCTAGGTCAAACTAGGAGGGGCTTTCAAAAAAGTAGGGGTGCGCATGTCATTTTTGTTATTACAGTAGCAATAATTAAAATTGACATTTTCACTATCGTTATTGCAATAACAAAAACAACAAAAATAATGAAAATAGAAACAAAAATGACATTTTGTTTTTGAAATAAAGGGAAAAAACTGAAAAACATATATCTGGCTATAACCTTTTTGTGTCTTATTCAATTTGATGACCTTTGGGGTGCCTGTACCCCCAATGGAGGTCATTAAGTGTACCAAGTTATGAAACAATTTGATAAAGGGAACCAATTCTAGAAGTAATTGACTGTTGTGATTTTAAGAAAAGCTCCATACACATTCATGGCTACAACTTCTTTATCTTCCATCCAATTTGCATGACACCTGTGAATATCATGTCCTGCCACAAGCTTAACACACCGGCCAATTCTCAGAAAGATTGGATGAAGGGTCCTGATGGTATATAAGACATTAACCTGAAAATACATTTCCAGCTGTAACATTTGTATGTTCCATCCTGTTTACAACATGAATGTATCACATACTTTCCCTGTCATCTCTGCCAAACTACAGGCCTCAATTTTGTAAGCAATTAAAATTGTCCCCTTGAAGACCATTATTCAGATAAATAGCAGCACATGCAGTGCCAGTCAGAGGTAGGCACCTGGCATGACAGGGGGAGAGAGTCTGTAGGAGGGAGGATGTGGAGCAACCCAAAAGACGGACTTACACATTCACTGGCCAGTTACTGCATGCTTCCAGCTTTACAGGACCCATGGGTGGTGGCTTCGAGGCGGGCATAGGGGGTGGTCCTTAGGCAGGCATAGAAGGGACATAACTGGGACTTTGGGGATAGCATCCCAGAAATCAGGAGACATAGTTTACACATTCAGACTGGACAATTATCATCACAACCACATCCTGCAGCACTGTGACAGAGGACATAAGAGAATCTCTATTGACTCTTTCCTAGACAGATGCTTCTGACTTCCCAGTAACACATGGGGGAGAAATGTTGGGATGGTCACACAGCACAGAATGAGGATATTTGGTTGACATTTCTGCTGGTCAATTGGCATCACAAACCGATATTATACCACAGTGAAACGTAAGAGAATCCCTGGCATAGCTTATAAAGTTCTCAAAAGAAAGAAGTTTGCTTTTCAATGTAAATGCTGTGAAATTGTCATATACGGGGCTCCCAATGATTTCATTTAAAAATAAATAAATTTGCAACCCATTTGGTTAGCCCCCTAGATGGTAATCTTTCTCGAGCCACTATTGAGCTTTTTCACCCTTTCCTGGTGACAGAAGACCAACTGGCGATATATATTGCAGAGCTTAAATCTAACAAGGCATCAGGGTCAGATTATCTAGTACCAGAACTTTTAAAGTTTTTTAGTGACAGGTGGACTCCAATTCTTAAATGATTGTTTAACAATATTGTCTTGTACAATGTTTGACCTCCGGAATGGAAGCTTACAATAATGGTCCCTATTTTTAAGAAGGGTGAGAGAATTGATATGAAATATTACAGACTGATTAGTCTGAATAATATTCCCCATAAGTTATATGGGAAACATCTTGATTCTCACTTATACTTGTGGATATCAGAATATAAGATTTTAGGTGAGGAACAAGCAGGTTTTAGAGCAGGACGCTGTACTATCAATCAATGCTTCACTCTTAATTACCTGGCCATTAAATATTCTGGTGGAAGGAAACGACTTTACGTTGCTTTTATGGATTTGAAAGGGGTGTTTGACTCAGTTGAAAGATTTCTTCTCTGGATCAAATTGAAGGAATTGGGAATTAACAATGCTTTGCTACAATTAATTATTATTCTAACCTTACAGCAAAAGCTAGATTTGGAATTAAGGGGGAAGTTTCGGACCCCCTGAAGCTTGGAAGGGGGGTGCGTCAAGGTTGCCCTGTGGCACCTGCATTGTTCTCCCTATTCCTGTATGACCTTAAAGTCTCCTTAACAGATCCTATGTTCCATGCTCCTAAATTGTTAGGGCAGGACATTCCGTGTCTCTTGTAAGTGGATGATACTGCTCTATTGGCCACCACTAAGGTGGGCTTGCAAAGGATGCTTGATAGATTCCACCTGTATTGCTTTATAAATAAGCTAGAAATAAATGGTGGAAAATCCAAGGTGTTGGTTTTTGGGGCGCGGAAGCAACATAAATGGTTTGTAAATGGAAAACTTATAGCACAGGTAAATAGCTTTACCTATCTTGGCATTTCGTTTACTAGTTCTTTGCAGTGGGCCAGTCATATTAGTAATCTTGATAGAAAGTTCCATCAGTATCTGGTAGGAATTTTTAAGTTTTATGGTAGATTTAAGAAAAAACCTTGGAAAGAGACCTTGAAGGTTGGTAATATCAGGATCTTCTCCTCAGTCTTGTATGGAGCTGAAATGTTTGGGTTGAACAGTAAATTTGGAGACTTTCTGGAGATGACTCAAAATACTTTTCTGAGGAGTCTACTAGAAGTCCAAAAAGGAACTTCTGGAGCTTTACTCTGTCTGGAGACTGGCTCACAGAATATGAAAATTCATGCATTTTTGAGGCAAATAAAATATTGGCTGAAAATTAGGCAATATTCACTAGGGATGGGCGAACGCAGTTCGGTAGTTCGGTGTTCGGCCCAAACTCGGCCTGTTCGGACAACCGAACACGAACACGAACAGGAACGGACCGAACGGACCGAACACTGAACGCCGAAATAGCGAACACACCGAACCGAACCGAACACCGAACTACGAAATGGCCGAACAGTTAGTTCAATTCGAATCGCGTTCGGTTGTGTTCGGGTGGCTAAAACATGGTCTTCTGTCAGGTCACTGGAAGGCCAAATGTAGCAGGGATGGGGAAGTCATTTGACTCAGCTAGGAGCAGACTTCCAGGCACCAGGGGTGGAGGGTGGAGAGTGGCTTGGAGTAGCAGCCAGCCTGATGAATCACCATCTCTTTTCGCCTCAGACCACTGGCTTGGCAGTCTATGATTGGCCACGGGCTAGGCTGCACGGAGCCAATGGGGCTTGATTTGAGGCGGGCGCAGCAAGAAACAAAACTGTCTGCCTCCCCCCTTCCCAATACCTTCTGAGCTAGTCACTGTTCCTGAGCAGCAGGCGTTTCAGAAGGCTCCCTCACCCAGCATTTTCCAGCTCCCCAATCCATTGCCATCCTCCTCCTATTTCACCCATCCAACCCATCTACCCCCATATTCTCATTTATTTACATTAGCTTTGATAGATTTAGTTGTTATTTTTTGTTTTTATCCCTCCCTGTGTTCAATCTTCAATCTTCCTCCTTCCCTCCCCCCTCCATTGAATATTCCCTCCCCATTCCCTTCCCCTGTTTTTTTGATTCATTAGAGTAGTAGTATATATTATTAATTTATAGATTGATTTAGGTTTCATTTCAGTTTTGTACCCCTCCTTGTCTTGTTTGTGAGCCCCCCTAGCCCCCATCCCATATATTCAATTCATAGGTAGAGATAGATAGGATTAGGTCGATACATTTTTGTTTGAGTAGTTTAGTTTAAGGTTACTGATAGAGTGAGTTTACTGTGATTCAGCTTTAGGGTTTGTTGGAGTTATTCATAGCATTTAGAAATTTAGAATACATTTATTAATTAGTTAGTTAGTTAGTTATTAGTGTAGATATAGAGATATAAATATTTGATAAAAAAATTCAATAAAATTTTTTTAAAAAATTATATTATATTATATTATATTAAAAAACATTTTTTTTTTCGGGCCGAACGGCCGAACGCGAACGCGCGAACCACCCGAACACCGAACGACCGAACACGAACGCACAACCCGATGGCGAACGAACCGAACGGCCGAACACGAACGTACGACCTGCCCGAACAACCGAACACGAACGGCCGACACACGAACGGCCGAACCGAACGGGCGAACACGAACGCGAGGAACGACTGAACACGAACACACGAACTGAACGCGGCCGAACCGAACGGCCGAACGCCAACACACGAACCGATCGCGGCCGAACCGAACGGCCGAACACGAACCGCGATCTGTTCGCCCATGCCTAATATTCACCTGATAGGTATCTCAAGCTATGTCTCCTGGATTATTGGAATTATCCTAACCCAAAGTTTAGTTGGTTGGAGGAAATTAGACATGCTATGCTCAAATGGGTTGGATAATCACTGGGAAGCTGATAGAATACCGCTATCTGGAGAAGAATCTCATATTGCAACTCATTTGCTGGATATTGAAAGTCAAAATGATTTCTCTATTGCTTGCTCAGCTAAAAGTGTTCCCCTTCATGGACTTTTAAAAACTGAGATGGGACCAGCCCCTCATCTGGTTAAAATCTCAAATTCCAAATTTAGAACAATAGTAACCAGACTTCGACTTAATCCATGTAACATTGCAATGCTTATAGGGAGATGGGATAATATTCCTTATGTTCAACGAGTATGGCCTTGCTTGAATTCTTTGATTGATGATATTGACCATCTTCTCTGGGTATGCCCTTTTTATGAGATGGACAGAAGGAGTTTTCTTACCCCTGGGATGGCACATCTGATCAGCTGGCCCAATCGGTATAAAACATTATGGTTGCTTCAAAGTGACTCAAGGGATATTCTATATGACCTGGGAAAATTTCTGACTCAAGTTGGAAGAACTAGGAAAACCCTGGGTCTGGATTTTTAAAGCTATGGATGTTAATTTATTGGTTACGCCTAATGGCTGTTTCAATGAGTATCTATTTGATATGTACACTGCTGTGACCAAGAGCTGCTGTTACAATGTCTTCATTTGCTCTGTTGGGAATGTGACCTCGTTGATGGTTGGATAATTCTCTTATGATTTATTTTTTAATATTTAAATCAAGATGCTTCTTGACTTTTGCAAGTTTGTTTTCTTTTGAATATTGATAAATGATGTCTGATCTTAGCCTATGTACCCTTCTATTTGTATATAGGTAACATGATATTCTGGAAGGGTTGATATAATTTTCTTTCCCCTATTTCGATTTTCTGTAATGGTTGAAATGGGTTATATTAGACCAATGATGTTTATTGACAGTGATATGTTTTTATTTATTTTTATTCAGTGACTAATAAATTTGTTAATAGCAGACTTTCCAGCAAGGAGCCACACCAGTGCATTTTTGGTTTAGTTCTAGTTCAGGTTTGGCTGAGAATTGAGTTGTTTTGGTTCAGGCAAATAATGGTTTGGTACACTCAAACCAGTTCAAATAGGGAAACAGGCAGTGTAAGATAACCTCATAAATAACCAGTGTAGAAGATCCCATTCAAACATGAGACACCACCATCTATTATGGCTAATGATCAAATAAATACACTGCAATGGTCATAGCTATAAATACCCCCAGTGGGCTGCAGCGTTAAAGCGATGGGACTCCTGTTAATCATTGCCTTTTGGCCACTCCAATTTTCTTAGGTTCTAGTATGGCAAACATTTATCTCCCGTCCCCCATCACCAAATCATAACCTATGCCTGCTTTTAGACGTGTGCGGCGAACACGCTACATAAAATCATGCTGCGTGTAAATATTTAGACATGACATTTCGCGCATTAAAGCCAGTTGCGCATTCTTTTAAAGCTGTGAATTAAATACCTCAACATTGAGGTATTTAATTTGCAGCTTTAAAAGAATGCGCGACCGCCGACCGGCTTTAATTGGTGAAATGTCACGTCTAAATCCCACACGTGGGATATTTACACGCAGCGTGATTTTATGCAGCATGTTCGCCATGCACGTCTAAAAGCAGCCTATGTTAGCCAAGCATTCTGTGGTCCAGTTGTCTTCAGTGAGACTGATCACATACCTGAAGCTTAGCATTTGTTTTTTTACAGGACCTGGTTTTTAGAGAAGACCTACTATGAGTATTTTCAGACGTTACGAGATCACAGTGAAACACGGTCAATTCCCATATGGTGACCGTGAACTCATAACATCTGTTGGGGCAAAATGTGATTCCCACCAGATGTTCACCCCCGTGAATCATGGGCGGGAATCTCTTTGACCACGCAAATGGCCCTCCTGCCCGGACCAGGGCCATTTGCGTGGTCAATGAGATTCCCTCCCACGATCAGCGGGAGCGTCACGTCTGTCCCCTGACAACAGCCTGGAATCAGCGGCTGGGCCTGCCGCTGATTCTGGGCCGTGGTCAATGCCCTGGGGGGTGGGTGGGCACTGCGACCGCATTGGCCGCGGCGCCCGCCTGTCTCCCAGAGGGTGGGGGAGCGTGGGGGGCGGGGCTGTGCGGCCGCACATTGCGCA
The DNA here is from genome assembly GCA_003113815.1 of Sphenodon punctatus. Classification (NCBI taxonomy): domain Eukaryota; kingdom Metazoa; phylum Chordata; class Lepidosauria; order Sphenodontia; family Sphenodontidae; genus Sphenodon; species Sphenodon punctatus. Next base: position 5,540,695 of record QEPC01001643.1, on the reverse strand, counting down.
GTCCCACCCCCCAGTTTCCCTGTCGGATTCGGCTGGCACATCTGCTGGCTGTGATGGCGGGATTCTGGCGGGGAATCATTTGGGTGATTCCGTGACAGGGTGAAAGCCGTCCCGTCACGTCTGAAAATACCCTATGAAGAGAACTTTTGATCTACCAGCTCTGGGATAAGTGAGAAACACTCTTATTTTCTCAGTTTATAGCATCAAAGCACTTGTTCAGACTTGTTCCGAACAAATTACTTTTTCCTCTGGCAGAGAAAAAAATGACACTGAGAATAAAGGAGATTATTCAGCAGCTTCAGATGTATTTTTGGCTTAATCTGTGATTTACTTTTGTATTTCCAAAGAAGGAATCTTTCCTTTTGAACAGTTACTTTCAATTATACATACATCATAAGCATAATTTAGCATGTGTTTCACTGATGTTTAGTTGATAGCTAACCCTTTACTTAAACACCTATTAACAAAAGCTATCATGGCAATTTTGGATGAATTCCTATATCACTGACAGATTAATGTAATGCAAAAATAATTAGCACTCTAAGCTTTTCAAAGAAAAAGGTGCAATAGCATCCTTAAATTGCTTCTATGTTTGCATTTCTTCATGTCATGACACGATTTTTCATATCTTTAATTTCTTTTTTTTACTAAAGAATTGTAATAAAATCCTGTAGCTCAGTCACATGATGAATAGTGAAGTCAATGGGTCAGCCCTTACCCATTAAAGCCGATGGCAGCTGAGCCACTGGATAAAAATACACGTGACAATGGCACACCGCTGTCATGACCCTGCCTGGGGTGGAAATCCACAGCAACTATGGGTCAGAGCATCAAACATACATGCCCATGGCCAGGCTGCCATCCTGCCACCCGGGTAGCCTGGGGAGAGGGAAGGCAGCAACAGACATGCAGGTAGCTGGCCCCACTTCCCGCCATGAAGTGCAGCCATGGCGGTCAATGACAGCTTACCATGTTGGCCCCAACCCAGGCTGGGTCATGGGCAGGCCACAACAAAATTAATAGCCTGCTGTGACCCACTTTGGCCTGGTTGGTCAGGCCCTAGCCCATGATTTGACGTTAGAGGTTTTCTGATGGCAGAGCCTGGGATCACCACTAACAGGGCCCAGGGCAATCCAACAGCTGGCAGTGCAAAAACAGATGTGCCGATGACCCATGGGTCACTGTCACGTTTGTTACTTTCTACCCATTGACTGAAGTGAGAACAGAATTGCAGCTGTATAAGCAATGATCTTGCAGTTTGGGCTTTAATTAGTTGTTCCTATGTTCCATTGGGATCCTTAAGGTCAGCTGACGGGGGGTGGCACTTGCAACTCCCATGCCTTCAGGACACACAGAGATGTGTTCTTGGTGGCTCCCTTCCCCTGAAGGTTCATCAAAGGCCAAGCCTGAATGTTCTCCAGAGATAATGCAAGACCTATCTATTTGATCAGGCAGCTGACAGGTGGGGGTAGGGCCTGGGGAGCAGTTTTTATAGGTAATTTTTACATGTGGGGTTTAGTGTGCAGGCATAGATGTGGGTGGGAAGAAGGGATTACTGGGGTTACACACAGGACCGTGTGCTGTATTTAGTGTCATACAGTAAGCAATTTTTACCCTGGTCTGAATACAAATTAGGTGTTATGCTTCAAACACAGAAAGCTGCCTCTGGATACTAGCACTTTTAAGAGGCAGCATTTACTGCTGCTGATTAGGTATTATGCAAACTCATCTCTTTTCACTGCATATCAGTGGGAGTAACATATACTGACACAGGAGAGGCCATTCGTACTCATATCTCACCCATCCTTGGACTGATATTTATTCCTTCATTTCTAGCCTAAGGGTGGGAGGTATGGGGCTGTCTTGTGTAAGTCTTTGGGTGGGATCAGGTGTTCAAAAAACAAGATGATTTCCTCATGTTTTTTTTACTGATCAGTTTCCTAGGATTCAATCTGTAATTCATGCTTGTACAGTTTTTCCAGCCTGTCTTGGTGCAGCTCCACTAAACACTAATTACTCAAGGTCGAATTGATTCTCCCATATGGCTCTGCATTTTTAGATGCACCAGCTTTCTCCCAGACTTCAAAGTTCAGATTCAGCAAACTCGTGCAAGGGGGATTTATATGCTCACACACACCCCGAAGTTGCCTGGGTGCCATTACAAACAGCAGTGCTCAATGACTCCCACATGCTTTGAGACCTGGACTTGTAAGTCCCCAGTAGCAGAGAACTTACAAGTCTGGGTCTTGAAACATACAGGAGTCACCGGGCACCACTGTTTACAATGGCTCCAGGGCAAGTTCCAGGAATGGGGTGGGCACGGGGTGGGTAAGCATCTAAATCCTGCCCCTCCCCACCCCCCGGCCCCTGTGTGTTTGCTGAATCTGGACTTTGAAGTGTGGGAGAAAAAGCTGATGCGTCTAAAAGTGCAATGGTCACTGATGTGAATGTAAATGCTTGTGCTGCTAGGTTGTTTTTTTTTGCAGGGTGGGAAGGTATGTTATTTCACACAAATTATTATGGCCCATGGTTGTGCAAACATTATACATATGCTGAACTTTGAGTACACACAGCTATATCAAAGCTATAAGAGAAGCACAAGCTTTTAGTAAGTGATGTCAAATAAGACTGTGGTGGAACCAAGCTCATGTCTCAGTTATGGGGCCCCCGAAGGGCAAGGGGCAGGGCCCTCCCAAGACTAGCCTCTGCCTCCCCACACAAAGGTTGTGGTGCCCTCCTGGCTCCCAGCAAGGTCCCCTGAAGTGGAAGAAACCCCATCAAGAAGGGAGTTTTAAGTGTCAGTGAGGCCAGCCTCTACCCCTGCCTACTCTGAACACTTCCTTCTTGGTGGGTTCCTCTGCAAGCAGCTGAAGCATGGCTAGGAAATTTTCAGAGTGGGTGGGGGCCGGGTGTTGGCCATACTCCTTCCCTTGCCTACTCTGAACATTTTCTAGAAGTGCTCAAACCACTTGCAGAGGGGCCCTCTAGAATCCAGGGGCTCAACTGAGCCCCCTTGCTCCATGCTAGTTCGTAGTTATGTCCCCGGCGTTACTGTTGGCAGGACTGAGCTCTATCATTTGCTTTTGCACTTTGTTTTAGTTTGGTGTAAATGTTAATGTTGCTTAGCTTGGAGATTCAGGGTGAAATCCTAGGTGCAGAGGAGAGCAACAAAAATGATAGTGTTTGGAACAGAAGTCATTAGAGGACACATATATATATATACATTTATTGTGACCGAAGCCAAAGCCATATAAAAAAACCATACAACACAAAAACAAGATTATTTAAACTATAAACCAAACAAACATAAACAGAATCCACTGCCGAACTTGTCCCGCAGATATGGTACTCGGAGTTACAAGGTATTACAAATGAGAATACATAATAAAAATTTCTGAGAAAGTACCACAGACTGACCCTCATTCAATAGGCTGCCTAAAATTTAAAAACAAACTACGTAAATTAAATGTCAACGTCAAATACTGAGCCACAGCACTTGTAATAGAGTTATCCACATCAGCCAAGGCCAAAAGCTGAAGATTCCACTCAGTTCTCCCCGGGAATCTCCGGAGAAAGGGTAAAAGGAGCTCCGAACGAATAGAATCGTATAAATGACAGTTGAATAAAATGTGATAAACTGTCTCCACACATTTCCCATCAAAGGGGCAAAGACGCTCGGTAAAAGGTATAGCCCTCAGGCACCCCTCGAATAAGACTGTAGGCAGGGCATTTAGTCTCGCACACAGGAACAAATACTTCCCCCTAAGCAGAATGGCTGAAGATAGATATATCGCCATCCCGGGGGGTGATCTGATAAAAGGGAGATAACCAGCCATATGTGCCGAGGCTCTGATTTGGGCTGTCTCCTCCTGCTGGTTCTGATCCTGTAGCCTTCTTGATATGATATTCAATATAATTCCCAGTTCTTTACCCATCCAAAAAATGGGGCGAAATCCTAGAAGAAACAGCTCCACTGCCCGTTGCCAATAGCTCCTATAGGAATCCTCCTTCCAAAACTTAATCAACCCCCTCTCCTGTGATGTGTAAAGCTTGGCCCAAAACTTTAAAACAAGGACCCAAGCTTCCACTGACCATCGACATTGGCCTAACTCAGCCCTAATCGCTGCAAAAGGAGTACCCTTTGGGATCTTAAGAAGCCTTTGAAAAAAGCACATCTGAAGGCTATTGAATTTTCCCGCCCATGAAGGTACAAGGAGCATCCAAACTTCGACCCCGTATAAGACCTGAGCACGAACCTTGGAGTTTAGGACCTTAGTCACGGGAACAATTGCGCATTTCCCAGAATGGGCAAAGAGCCTGGCAAGAGAAAACACGGTGCCCCTTGCCACCGCCAACGCGTTTTCCACATGCCTTTTCCATGTCCCTGCTGCCTGAAAAAGAAGGCCCAGGTAGCGATATGAATTGACTTGCTTAATATTATATCTGCCCACCCTCCAGTGGGAAACCTGTCGAGAGCTTGAAAAGACCAGGACCTGAGACTTTTCATAATTTATCGCCAACTTACTCTGAAGGCAGAAATCGGAGAAGCACTGGAGCTGTCACCTTAAACCCACCTTAGTTTGCGACAGGATTGCTATATCATCTGCATAGAGCAGGAACCAACTGGGTGCCCTGCCAATTTGGGGGGATGGAAAGATGGCGCAGCTAGCAAAGGCACTACTTTGCTGATGAATAAGATAATAAGGATAGGGGCGAGGACACAGCCCTGCCTAATGCCGGTGTAGGTAGGAATGTCCTCAGTGAGGTGACTGGCTGGTCCGTCTTCACTGCAACTGAGGTATTATCATGCAGAGAGCGAAGTAATCTAAGCCTTGCAATCGCGGATCCATACCCATGGAGGCTAACCTTTTCCACAAAAATGGCCTATTAACTGAATCGAAGGCTGCTCGGAGATCAAGAAATGCAACATAGAGCCTTCCATTTCTGGCCCGATATTTCTCCATAAGATGCAGGAGAATCAGACAATGCTCCACAGTGGAGCGTCCCCGTTGAAATCAGACTTGTTCGGGAAATAAGATTTCATTTTGGGTTATCCAAAAAGAAAGCTTGGAAAGCAGTCACTTGCCATAGATCTTAGAGATTGTGCACAAAAGGCTAATAGGCCTATAGTTGGCTGGGGAGGCCTGGTCCCCCTTTTTAAAAATTGACACAACCACAGCTTTACTCCAAATTGATGGAAACCTACCTGTATTATTAATGGTTGTAAAGAGAGCAGCCAGCCTAGGGGCCCACCAATCGATGGTGTGTTTTATCAAATCTATGGAAACAAGATCCGGACCTGGTGCCTTACCCTTCTTAAATGAGCTGACAATCTCCACTACTTCAAAGGCCATAACTGGAGGCCAAAAAGGGGCTATAATTAGATCCGGGGGCAGTGAAAGGGATTCAGAGATAGTGTGGACTCCAGCGTAAAGTCCACGAAAGTGGGATACACAGAACTCGTCCGGAACTGTGACAAGTGATCGGCCAACCCTGGGCTTGCAATGTCTATTTATTAAATTCCAAAAAGTCTAGAGGACACATTGAAGGATTTTGGTATGTTTAACTTGCAAAAAAAATATGTCCAAGGGGGACTACAAATATTTGAAAAGCTTCCATATAAATAAAAATAAAAATGGAGAACAATTGTTCTCTCTTGCTATGGAGGACTAGGGTTACCATACCTCCCCTTTAAAAGAGGCTGCTTATGAAAAATACATGGTGCAGGACTGTATTGATTCCAGAGCAGCCCTGCAACGTGCATTTTTCATAACATGTATTTTGGCATCGATGCAGCCCTGCAACATGTATTTTTCATAAGTGTTCTCTTTTGAGGGGGGGGGGAATGGTAGGCCTATGGAGGGACAGGACAAGAGACAATGGCTGGGATCCCTTGCCCTCCGGACTGTGCATATGCACATGCATGGGTGCAGATCCACATTGTGGACACATTGGTGCCCTGTGGAAACTGTGCACGGCTCCGCAGGGCATGGGATCACAGCCAGTGGGTACAAGCTGAATGAAGGGATATTTAGACTGAACCTCGGTAAAAAATTCCTGTCTGTAAAAAGTCAAGCAATGGAACAGGCGACCTTGAGAAATTGTGGATTCTCCATCATTGACGATTTTTAAGAAGAAGGTGGATTTAAAATATGGCAGTTTTCATATGGTGCTGCTGTGTGGGGGGATGGGTGTGCACTGGCAGTGGGCATGCTCCCTTTCCCACAGGTGCACACCCATCTCCACCCACCTCCACCCACGGAGCCTCCTCTGTTTTGTCAGATGATTCCGCGGGTGGGTGATGGGTGGAGATGGGTGTGCATTGGGAACGCGCACTCACCCCCACTCACTGCCCGTGGTGTTTTCAGAGGCGCACACTCATCCTCACCCCACTGTCACAGCATGTGCATGGATACCATCCCCCCACTGCACACCCGCCTGCACACCCAGCTGGGGGGGCGGGTGAGGAAGGACTTGCATGCAAAAATAGCCTGTGTCTGGGATGATCTGGGTATGACAGATCCTGCACCGAAGACGAAGCTAGACTCAGTGGTACTTGTGATCCTGTCCAACTCCACAACTCATTAAAGTCAATGGGAGCTGAGCCAATGAGTTCAATTCATGGAGGACTGTGCTCTCAGTTTGCCTTTTAGTAAATCAGTTATGATCTTTTTATTGACGCAGGCCACATAATGAACAGTGTAAGAGATACCAAAAAGGAGTTTGTGAAACCATAGAAACACTAGATAGAGGCTGCTTTTAGACGAGCAGGCCAATCTAGCGAAATGAAAAATCCGCTTTAGAAAAGTCGCACGTGGGAGAATGGGGTGGGGGTGGTGTTTAGACGCATCGGAAGTCGCTGGCCGCCATTGTAAATAGTGGCACCTGGCGGCTCACACATTCTTTTTAAAACCAGATTTGTCAATCCCCAATATTGTGACGAATCCGATTTTAAAAATAATGCATGAGCTGTTGTTCCAGTGGTGGCTGGACTTCCGGAGTGTGTCTAAACACACACACACACACCACGCACGGCTTTTCTAAAAGTGGATTTTTCAATCCGCTAGGTTGGCCACTCGTCTAAAAACGACCAGAATCTCACAAGAATTATGTTCTTAAACACAATTCAGACACACATTTTCTGGTCCCATAGAGGACTGAATGCCTCTCACAAGGAATTGAGAACCCTCAGCTAATCCCACTGGGAATTGAAAACCTCATAGAATTAGCTGATTTAAATATATATATGGAAGTAGTGACTCAGATAACCTACTGAAATTATGGAGACACCAGGTAGCTGCCAGTCTTACATCACCCTCTGGCACGGTTCTCCATTTCCAGACCAGACCCTTGTTCATCTGTGCCTTTGCACAAACAGGTGAAGAGCTCAAATGTCCAGTTCAATCTGCTTATTTCTAATAAGTAATTTACATGGTTCACAGCATGACCCCCCCAGCAGAATAGCACCTCTACTAACAGCCGAGCCACAAGTAATTTTAGTGGACTCATACCCATGCTAACCAGTGGTTCATATAATTGGTTGTATCAAACCACATCCAGTGCAACACTTCACCTTGTTTAATGTCCACAGTGATATTATATAATTAGGTGATGGGTGGAGACTGGAGAATTGATGGGATAGAGTTAAGGCTGGAGTACATAATCTGTGGTTTCTCATTGTTTTAATGCTGTCAGTGTTAAAGAGGGTGTTTGTGGCTGAAGGAGCAGAGGGTGTGTTCTGTCAGGTAGCTCAATTTTTCATTTTCTGGCTTTTGTAACCGGTATATATGACAGGATCATCAACCCTAGCTGCTTCACAGGGAAGTGTTTTGTATGTTAACATATTAATACATAAAGCTAAGAACGAAGAGAGGAATTGTGAGTCTTTTCAGGGCACCGCTCTCACACTGAACTATACAATAATTTACTGCAGTGATTATAAGGGCTACTCCCTGCTCTCAAATGTCTAGCTATGAGGAAAGAAAAATCCTCTCTCTGGCTACTCTCCAGGCTATCTGAGAGCTCTTGTTTATGGGGGAAGCAGCAGCCATACATCCCTCCTTCCTCCCACCAAATTCAAGACCAATATTTGGGCAGCTTTACTGTGGCTACATAGGGAGACTTTCCGCTGCTCCTCTGTGCAGCTACACTATTGTTACTAGGCAGAATTTACCTCCTAATAAGGAGTAGGAGAGGGATATAGATCAACTGTTGTAGGCAAAGAAAAAGAAGAATCTAATTTACAAAGGAAAGCTAAGGGCAGGCCTGGTTGTTTTAAGAGAGAAAGAGAAAAATTAAGGACAGCTAGTGCTTTCAGTACAGTTCAAAGGATAATGGAATCTGTGATCTAGTAGCAAAACAAGTATTGGATCTGGTGTATCTAATAAATAGTGGCCCGATCACAAAAGTCTGTGAGGTCCTTTTTGTTTTTCTAATACAGAATGTTTCTCCTTAGCAGAATATACCAGACTTTGGGTGATTTTAGATGTTACCGGCCTCCCTTTTACCACAGTCAATCCCCTGTGGTGGAGGAGGGTCCGTAATGTGTAAAGGGGTTCCCGCCAGATGTTCATCCTAGTGAAACTCTGGCTGGAATCCGAATAACCACCATTCCGGAGGGGAGGCCGGCCTCCCCTCCAGAATGGTGGTTAGCTGGACCACGGTCCAGAAACGGTGGAGAGTAATGTCTGTTACCTCCGCCAAGTCTGGAGTGTGGTCCTGGCCACGATCCGAGATCGGGTGCAGCGGTCGGATTGGCCGCTGCTTCCACCCATCTCCAGGAGGGCGGCCGGCTGGTTGGGGGAGTATGGGGGGTGGGGCTGTGTGGCCGCGTATCGCGCTGCACAGCCCCACCCCCTCCCCGATTCCCGAGCGGAATCAGGCCGGCACATCTAAAGGAGGGCCGGCCTGATTCCTGTCCGGGATCCAAAACCGATCCTGGACTGTGGTAACAAGGGAGGCCAGCACATCTAAAACCACCCTTTGTTGAGTCAAATACACATGAAGGGAATGAGAATCCTGCCACTGAGAAACTAAGGGTGAAAATAAATGAGGCAATAGCCCGCGTTAGCACCCACCAGGTGGATGTTCACCTACCTGTCTATTAGGTGTTTGCTGAATGTTTGCCCACACCCCCTGTGCAGTCCCCACTCATGACATTATCCAAGGATATCATGAGCTCACTGTGTGAGCCAGTGCTTGCTAATGCACACCCACACATCTACCTCCTGTCAATACAATTAGGTTTGCCCGCAGCCTGACCACATTCAGGTCCGCCAGCACCATAGAGTCATGGCTGCTAGAGAGTGATCATCTGTGAAGTGGCTGCAAGAGAAGAGAGCGGGGGGCATGAAGAAGGTCCCTCCTGCACCTCTGCTCTCTCCTCTCCCTTCTTGCAACCACTTCACAGCTGATCACTCTTTTGAAGCTGCCTGAGCCTGCTCTCTCCTCTTGCAGTTGCTTCACAGCTGCTTGAATTCTTGGGTAGCTGTGAGAGAATGATCAGCTGTGAGGTGGCTGCAAAAAGAGAGAGCAGAGAGTAGGGGTGCAGGAAGTACCTCCTCTAGCAGCCGCCCAAGCATGTGTGCACAGCTGCAAGAGGAGAATTCAATGGAAAGAGGGGTCATGGCCAGGGAAAAAGCCTTCTCTGTCTGTGGCCCACCTTTCCATCAGAGCCAGGGTTAGGGAGAGGGAACGTGCCAGGCACGGTGTGCACTGTAGAGCATCTGGGACACTGCCCCTTCTGGCCCCGAGAACTTCCCCTGATCACCCAGCTCGGCAGCAAAAAAGATTACCTGTCCTGGTCCATTTATTTATCTTGTTTTATATATTTATTTTATACAAAAAATTGTATCCCCCATCCTCCTGCACACTGGCAGTTCAGAGCAACGCACAACCTAAAAGCAACAATAAAACCATCTAAAATAACAATACATAAATATACATCATAAAATTATTATTTTTTGCGGCAGCTAAGGCAAAATAAAACCCCTCCCCCCACCCTACCCACCCCCCTCCTCAAAGGCCCGGCGGAACAACCAAGTCTTACAACATCTATGGAAAGAGGGGAGGTCCGGGTACAGATGGGCCTCCAATGGGAGGAAGTTCCACAGTCGAGGTGTGGCCACTGAGAATGCCCTCTCCACCGTCACCACCTGGCATACCCAGGGGACTTTGAGTTGGGCGCCCCTAGTCGACCGCAAGGGCTGCAAAATGAGTGTGTCAGCCAATTGCACACTACGCTGCTTGTGCTGCAGCTCCTCATTTTTGTTTACGTCAGGTCTGGTGGGAGCTGGGAAGGGGCAGAGCCGAGGCTCAACTTGTTGGTGGGAGGGAGGGAGGAGGAGCCCTGAGAAGGCAACAGCCAGGAGGGGAAGCCTTAAGGCTCAAAATTGTGCTGATTGCAGAATGGGCGTTTTGCTTAATAGCCTGTACTGCAGGCACCTGAGTGGGCAATTCCATTTTTTGCCACAGAGGGCAGTGTTAATGGTGCCCTCTGGGCTGCTGTTTTAAATAGTGCCTGGGCTGCTGACCCAAATGCCCAGGCAGTGGGTGGGTTGAGTGCAGCAGCAGCAGCAGCAGTTGGGAGCTGCATGCGCATAATATGAGGCTGTGTGGTGGTGGGCTTTTGTGGAAGCGGTGCCATTTTGTGTTGTCTGACTGGCTGGCAGAGACATAGTTTTCTTCTGTGATGCCTGTCTGCAACTGCTGAGTGTTGAGACCCTCAGCCCGGCCAGGTCCCTTGTGAGGCCAACCAGAGATGGTGAGAGACCTGAGGAGTGAAAAAGATTAAAACAACACCACGATTCCTTTCTGCTGGTAAGTGAGTCTGGGGAATGTGGAGGCAGGACTGGGAGAGACACTGGGAGGAAATGGGGCTGGGGGAGGACTGGGAGAGACACTGGGGAATGGGGGACTGTGGGGGGAGGACTGGGAGAGACACCGGGGAATGCGGGGAGGACTGGGAGACAGTGAGGAATGGGGTTGGGGTAAGGGAGGAATGGGGCTGGCTGTGATGCACTGGGAAAATGCGACTGCATGTGAACCATGTTTTTGGGGACAAATGGAAATCCTCGCTACTACTTTTATGGTGTGCAAAGGACTGCTGCAAATAATATTGTTGCCTTGGGATGGTTTGCTTTGCTTGCTCTGTGTTTGCATGATGCATTGCTGCTTTCCTTCTCCCCTCCCAAGCATGAGTAGAGAGGCCATTTTGTGAATTTGTGGTTCTACTGGTTGTGCTTACTCTTGTTTCAAATGGTCCCTTCACTGTTTCACTGCTGCTCCCTTCTGGAAAGTAGTTTCTGGCCTCTCTGCTTGTGAGTGTGCTTTTGAGCATCTTGCCTGGGGTTTTGTTGAGAAACAGAAATGCATTGTTTAAATTTACGTTTATCTAGGCCCAGGCCCAGGCAGGGTGCAAAAGATACCCCTTGACCTTATCTTGCTGCATGTCTAGGCTGCTGTTTTGATGGAGATGGTTTGGTGGCAACACGGACCTGCAACAGGCCAAACTTTTTTAAAAGGCCTGTTTCTTTGGACAGGCATTTGGCTGCCAGGGATATGGTGTAGCTACTAGGGATGCAGGTCTGGATGCGGTGGTTTGTTTGCAAAGCAGGCCTGCAACATGCCAAACTTTTTTAAAAGGGCCTGTGTGTTTGGACAGACATTTGGCTGCTGGGGATACAGTGTAGCTACTAGGGATGCTGGTCTGGATGGGGTGGTTTGCTTGCAATGCAGACCTGCAACATGCCAAACTTTTTTAAAAGGCCTGTTTGTTTGGCATTTGGCTACTGGGGATATAGTGTAGGTACTCGGTACAGTGTAGGTACTCTGTATAGTGTACGAGAAAGTTGTGAACAGAAGAGAAAGTAGGTAGGAGCATGACAGAAGAGAAGGCTGCAGACAACGAGACCCCTTTCCCCTGTCCCCCACTGAATCCATCTCTTCCCCTTCCTCTTCTCATGCACCAAAACCCAACCCTTTCCCTCCTACTTCTCCTCTATCCTGTCCTCTTCCATTTCATTCTCTTCTGATTCAGCTTGTCTCAGGAAGAGCTAACTCAGTCCTCCCAGTTCTCCAAGCCAGAAGGAAGGCTTGTCCCAAAGCCTACACCTTCAGAAAACTACAGGTGGCCAAGGAGGGCATGAAAATCAAGGATTCGAGGTTTCCGGATAAAGGTAGGTGATGGCAACATGATATATTTTTTTTTAAATGCTATGGTTAATTTGGACCCGATGGGAAAGAGAGAGTGGATGGGGCCCCAGTAAGAGGGCTCTCTATCCCCCAGTGGGAGTGCTTCATGCAGCAGCAAGGAGTTCTCAGTGTTAACTGTAATGTCCATCCAATGTTAACCCTGGGAACTCCTTGCTGCTGGTTAAGCCACACCACTGGCCTAACCGTTGCTCTGGTTCCACCTACCGTTGCCCCAGCTCCACCCCTAGGCCAGGCTGCACTCCTAGCTCAACCCACCCACTGCCCCACCACCCTCAAAAACCACCAGCCGCCACTGGAACGTGCTGAGTGACGCCACCTGTGGTGGTTGCCAACAGCATCTGAAATGTGGGCAGGGGGATACCCATTTATTAGCCCTACGTGCTAAAACGTGTGCATGAGGGGTGATTGAGGGCTTCACGAACTCCAGTGGACTCCAGCGGGCTCCTCATTTATAAACACCGTAAGGCAGTACATTGCTGCAATGAAAAGGAGACAGAATGCAATTTATTGCCGCTATCAGCATTGTCATCTTCCAGGAGGTTCTTTTGGACATGCTGAAGTTGATGGGGAAAACCAATGACCAAGGCACGTTTGATTTTAAAAACAGATTTCCTAAAAGATCTGTGCTAACTTGACGGCTCCTGCAGTGTACATGAAAGGGGCTTGTATGAGACAGGATGGAATTTTCTTGTGCTTTGCTTTTGATTCTTAGACTTTGCTTCCCTTGTTAAACCACTAGATGAAAATTCTAGTCCATCTGAGTACATTCTCCTTATTGTAGAATAACAAAACATGGGAGGTCTGTTTTGGAGATGATGGATCCAGTATTTGGCCTCAGTTATAGCAAGGAAAATGCAGGATGTAGGCTCTGCCTCTACAGATGGAGACATTTTCCTACTCATTCTTTGAGAGACAAAAAGTGGCTGGTGGGGTGTCTGCTTGCGCCAACTCACCTGGGACAGAAGGGAGTAAGGAGAATATTGTGGAGCTCACATAATGGGACATGAACGTCCTGCAACCCTCTACCTTGCAGCCGCTTTGTGGTGCCCATAGGCAGAGGTAACAGACACGTTACCTACCCTCCCATCTACCTTTTTAGACTGGTCATTGTGGGTAATAGCTGGTCACCTGAGTTGGAGTTGGTTTTCCCTGAGCCATAATTATCTAATAAATGTCAGTTTTTCAGTTTCCCTGCTCCTTGTCCAAGCCCCCATGTTTCTTGTTGAGCAAACTTCATTGTGTTTAAGTTTCGGTTGCAATTTGATAGTTTGGGTTTTTGAATGCATTTTGTTCAGTTATTGCAAATCTGTAGATACATGCAGTGTCTAAAGGGGCAATGTATGAGCCTCAGACTGCTTATTTGGCCATTTCGGGGCATCTTATTGGGATTCTGGGCAGTAAGAGGGCTAGTCGTTAGTCTAGAGTGGATTATGGCTTTCCCTGCTCCTTCACATGGTGGTGCAATGGGGATTAACTCTCACCTACATTGGCTCGAGCAGCCTGAAGGTGGAGCTAGGATTTTATCCCGGAGCATGCCTGTGACAAAGATGTGCCAGGCAGGAAAAGTGGAATGGCCATCCTTTATGTTGACAGTCTGGTAAATGAGTGCAGGGGAGCTAAGACATTGGACTATACTGACTAGATGGCTCTGTCTGAATTTCTTAATAAAGAGTTGAGGCCTGTTTGTATTTCAGTTTCTTTGATATTGTGCAGAGGCAATAATGTCACAGACATAAATGGCATTAATTTGCATTTAAATGCCTGTAACCAGATCCAGACTTCCATCCAAAGAAAGAAATTAATTCCTGATATGCAGGGTTCCTAGTTTTCTGTAACAAAAGAAATTTGGAAATTCTTTGATTTAAAAAAGTTCTCTGATTAAAAACTAAAAAGCTACCATAAACATGCTGGGAAACTGCCATGAAACTGTCATAAAAGTCCCAGAAAGTGACAAAAAGTCCTAGAAAGTGACAAAAACGACAGTCCCAGAGAGTGATGAAAATGATGGGGGAAATGGCAGAAGCACAGAATCACCAGTACTTTTTCAAAGGTAAAATCCATGGGATTCTCTGCTAAAAGACAAAATCTGAGTTTTTCCGTGATCTTCCATGCAAAATGGAAAACTAGGAACCCTGCTGATGTGATATCAAGGGGAATGAATTTAGTGATGAAGGTAAGTTAAAGGTTTTCAGATACAAAGGCAGCTGTGACATATTGCACCAATGGAACTAGGAACTGAAGGATTACAGAGATGCCCCAGACACATACACCTTTACAGAACTTCTATGGCACTCAGTCTTGTCTGCACTTTTGTCTTGCGGTGCAGAAAAATCCACTGAATAGATATACTTCTCAGTGGCTGGAGACCTCTCTACTTGCAATAAAACAAAGTGGTCACCCTGTGAAAGTATCTGCCAGGCCTGATCTTCCCTCCTTTGTGCACCTAAAACACTCAGTGGGTGCTTCAGGAATGCAGGATCAGATCCTTCCTCTTCACAAAAGCATCAATTTAATAATCAAGAAGAAACGAAGAGGTAAGACGGGTTTAAAAGGCTACAAAGATGTATTCACCATGCTTGTTGAAAGAACAAAAGGAAAAATACTTTGGATTGTGTTTTATACTCCTCACATCAAAAGCTATGCAGGCATGATTGTGGGAAGAAGAATAACAATGCACTATGCTGGGAAAGTGTTTTGAGAGAGCGTGCTCCAGAGCATATCATCCTCTTTTATTATTTTTCAGATACATTTTTCCAGATGCTCTTTGCATTTATTTTTATTTTTTTACCTTGCTGAGATCACATTTGGGCAAGTAAACAAGTTGCTTGTGCTCATAATCAGAGACACTAATTTATTGGTCCCTGGCAAACTAAAAGAGCAGTCTGGAAGCATAATTAACTACATTCCCCCCTCCGCGTGAGCCGCGGTGGGGGTTTGGCGCTGCCGCCCCCCCCCCCACTCCCCTGAGTGGGGAAAGACAGGACACGGGTGGGGTTTCTTCGGCCGCTAGGCCATTGAGGAGGGAGGGGCCCCTTGTTGCTGAGCAATGGGGGCAAACAGGCAAGCGCCCGGGACTCTCGCAAGATCAGCGAGATCCCAGGCGCCATCTTAAGACTCCATGCTCTGGTGCAGCATTCTGTGTGGCCAGAGCTAGGGATAAGACGTGAAGCACGAGCGGGCGGCCTGGTGGAGGCCGTGCAGCTCGTGCATGCTGAGGAGGCCAGAAATCTTCGGGGAGCAGAAGCGTGCGCCCTGACGCTCCCCCCCTCTTGAGTGGGGGAAGCCAATAGGCCTTGGTCTGGGGCTGCTGAACGCGAGGTCGGTTGTCAATAAGTCATCTACCATCCGGGAGTTAATCCCAGAGTGGAACGCCGACCTTGTGTGTATTACAGAGACCTGGCTGGACAATGAATCGGGTCCTATTTTGGCTGATCTTGTTCCGGCTGGGTTCTCTGTGCAGCATCAACCTCGGCTGGAGGGACGGGGGGGCGGTGTAGCCACTGTTATCAAGGATGCGTTGTCTTTTAGGAGATATCCTGTGCAGGCTCCACCAGGTGTTGATTGTCTCCATCTTGTGTTGGATTTGGCCGGGGATAGATTAGGGGTGCTGCTGGTGTACCGTGCACCCAACTGCCCGGCGGCATCCCTACATGCTCTTGCTGATTTGGTGTCAGATGTGATCCTCCGGACCCCTAGATTGGTGGTCCTGGGGGACTTTAATATCCACACTGACACCGATCTTGGAGGAGCGAGGCATGAGTTCATGGCCTCCATGACAACCATGGGCCTGTCCCAAATCATCTGTGGCCCCACACATGAGGAGGGACATACACTGGATTTGGTTTTCTGCACCGGCCTTGAGGCGGGGGGTCAGTTAGTAGGAGTTAAGGCTGTAGAGCCTTTGTCATGGTCTGACCATTACCTCCTTAAGACGTGCATCCTGGCGCACGATAGCCCCCGGCAGGGTGCAGGACCTATTAGATCGGTCCGCCCCCGGAGACTTATGGAACCGGATCGGTTCCGGAATGCTCTGGGGGAGTTTCCCCTGGACCTTGACACCCGCTCTGTCGATGATCTCGTAGCCTTCTGGAACACCTTGTTGGCCGAGACCATAGACAGGGTGGCTCCCAGGCGTCCGCTGCCCTCTCGAGTCTCCCGCAGGTCTCCTTGGTTTACTGAGGGTCTGCGGTGTTTGAAGCGGGAGAGCAGGCGGTTAGAGCGACGGTGGCGCCGGACTCGCGACCAGTATGATCGATCGCAGCATAAGAGCAGTTTAAAGGCTTATGCTGTGGCGGTGCAGGCAGCAAAGAAGCAGTTCTTTGCTGCTCTTATTGCATCTGCAAAGTCACGTCCAGCGGAGCTTTTCCGGGTGGTGAAAGGCTTGGTCAGTCCTGCCTGTCTCCGCCTGGACCTGGAGCAATCCAGTGACCGCTGTGACCGGTTTATCGAGTACTTTGTAGATAAGATCGCTCGCATCCGCCACGATTTTGGCACCACAGTTATTGCAGAGGATCATCTTGGGGCTATGGATGCCCCGTCCTGTCCTGTTTTGTGGGATCGGTTTCAGATGGTGTCGCCTGCCGATGTGGATTCCTTGTTGGGATCTGTTCGTGCCACTACTTGTGAGCAAGATCCATGCCCGTCCTGGCTGGTGAAAGCCAGCCAGGAGACGTTACGGCCGTTGTTGGCTGGGGTGGTTGGTGCCTCCCTTCGGGAGGGCAGGGTGCCTGACTGCCTAAAAGAGGCTGTGGTTAGACCCCTGCTCAAGAAACCATCTCTTGACGCTGATGCTCCTGCCAGTTATCGGCCGGTCTCTAATCTTCCCTTTTTAGGGAAGATTATTGAACGGGCTGTGGCACGACAGCTCCAGGAGCATCTGGACCACATCGGTTTCCTTGATCCCTCCCAGTCTGGGTTTCGGCCTGGGTATGGTACGGAGACGGCATTGGTGGCCTTGGTTGACGATCTCCGTCTGGCGTTGGACCAGGGTCGTCAGACCTTACTGGTCCTGCTAGACCTTTCGGCTGCATTCGACACAGTCGATCATGAGGTGTTGGTGACTCGCCTGCGGGACCGTGCTGGAATTGGCGGAACGGTCTTGGACTGGTTTCGTTCATTCCTGGCCGGGAGAACTCACCGGGTGGTCTTGGGGGAGTGTACGTCTTCCCCCCGGGACCTCACGTGTGGAGTCCCGCAGGGTGCCATTCTGTCCCCCCTCTTGTTTAACATCTATATGCAGCCGTTAGGGGAGATCGTGAGGGGGTTTCAGGGCATGCAGTGTCATCAGTATGCTGATGACACTCAGCTCTACCTCTCCTTTTCCACCGACCCAGGCCATGCAGTCTCCTTATTTTCCCAGTGCCTGTCAGCTGTGGGGGCTTGGATGAGGTTGAGCCATCTGCAACTGAATCCTGACAAGACGGAGGTGATGTTGGTGGGCGAGGGCTTGGGGAGCCTGGGGGTGGTTGAATCTCCTCTTGTTGGGGGGGTTCGCCCCCCCATGGTGTCTCAAGTGCGGAGTCTGGGTGTGCTCCTTGATTCGCGGCTCAGCTTGGAATCTCAGGTTGTGGCCGTGGCGGGGAGTGCGTTTCGGCAGTTACATCTTGTCCGGCGGCTTCGGCCGTATCTCTCAGACTCCGACCTCGCCACTGTCATCCATGCCTTCATCACCTCGAGGCTGGATTACTGCAACGCGCTCTACGTGGGGCTGCCCGAGAAGCTGGTCCGGAGGCTGCAGCTGGTGCAGAATGCCGCGGCCCGTCTCCTGACGGGGGCGGGTCGCAGGGAGCACATGACACCAGTGCTCCGGGCTCTGCACTGGCTGCCTATAAAGCACCGGGCCAGGTTCAAGGTGCTGGTTTTAACCTTTAAAGCCCTTCACGGCCTAGGCCCAGCCTATCTGCGGGATCGCCTCACTCCTCATGTACCCGTGCGACCCTTGAGATCATCCGTGGGAGCCTTTTTTGAGGTTCCCCGGGCGAGGCGGGTGGCCACCAATGTTAGATCTTTTTCAGTGGTCGCCCCTGTGCAGTGGAATTCGCTTCCGGAGAAGGCTCGGCTGGCGCCCACTCTCCTGCTGTTTCGGCGTACATGTAAGATCTGGCTGTTCCATCAGGCTTTTGGCGGGGGGTAGGGGTGGGGTGGGATAGGGATCGGGGTTTTCCCCATGTAGTGTATTTTAAATTGTTTTAAAATTTTATTATTGTTTTAAATGAAATGCTGTTCACCGCCCCGGGCTGCCCTGTGGGCAGGAGGGGCGGGATATAAATTTAAAAATAAATAAATAAATAAATAAATAAATAGGCCCAGTAGGGCCCAGGTAGTGAGCCCACATGGGCCCAAAGTAAAAAAGAGAGTAGCGGGCCCCCACGGGAGTGACAGTCTCAATTGGGCCCGGGGTCGCAAAGGCCCAGTAGGGCCTGCAGGGCTGAAAAAAGGCCAATAAGGCCTGCGGTCGTGAAAAAGACCTGGCTGGGTCCCAGGGGACTGGGAAGGCCCTACCGGGCCTGGGGGGCGGGTGGCAAGGCCTACCAAGGCTTGTTTTGGCAAAGGCCCACCGGAGCCCGTGCTTAGTGAATAGGCCCGTCCGGGCTTGTGTCCAGAGAAGAGGCCCACCGGGGCCTGCATACAGTGGAATAGGCCCCCCACCAGGGTCTGTATTTGGAGGTATAGGCCCACTAGGGCCCGTGTCGAGCTGTATAAGCCCACCAGGGCCTGTGTCGAGGTGTATAGGCCCACCAAGGCCTGTGTAAGTGTAGAAGGCCCGCCAGGGCCTGTGTAAGGGTGGAAGGCCCACCTGGGCCCATGTAGGGGTGAATAGGCCTGCCAGGGCCTGGGTAGAAGTTAAAAGCCAGCCAGGGCTTGTGTAAGGGTGATAGGCCCACTAGGGCCTGTGTAAGGGTTATAGGCCCACTAGGGCTCATGTCTGGGGGGTGATAGGCCCACTAGGGCCTGTGTCTGGGATGTTGATAGGCCCAATGGGTCCTGTGTTGGGGGTGAAAGGTCCACCAGGACCCGTGTCTGGGGAAACGGCCCAAAAAGAAAGGGGCCTGTGTCTGGGTGCCTAAGTAACAGCCCAATAGTGGGTTACCCACAGAGAGCAGGAGGATAAGGAAAGAATTCCGCCTGGTCATCCTTCACGCAGATGGACTAACATGCCACCCAAAAAATGAGGGGCAAAAAAGAAAAAAGGGAACGGGACAGAGGGGCAAAGGAGGAAATGGGGATAGCCAGGCTGAAGTCCTGCGAGTGATGCAGGAGCAGTTGGCTGCTTACCAGTCAAGGATAGAGGACCTGGAAAGTGCCCAGGAGAGAAGGGGAGCGACTGAATTGGTCATGGAGAGCAATGCGGGCCTGGAGGACTCCGCCGGGGGTAGGGTCAATAGTCTTCCTATGGCCAGGGGATATACCCACCTGGGGAGGCGCTGCGCTGTTCCATCTCACTATAGGGATGAGGAACCTGGACCCAGCAGGAGGAAAGAGGATTCGGCGCCCATACCCCAAGCATGGGGTGAGCCCCCACAGGAAGGAAGACAAGGGGTAGAGGACAGGTCGGAAGGGGCGCGCCAGACTCCCGGCAATTCTGGAAGCTACATCGAAGAACAGAGGTGCAGGGGAGACCCGGGACCGCAGGCAGGTGAGGAGTGGGGCAACCCACGGTGGGAAGAAGGGACGGGGCAGTGGAGCGTGAAGTACTATAGACCCCCCCCTTAGATTCCCCTGTTGATAGGGATGCGCAGGAATGGGGATATGGGGGCTGGAGATGGCAAGGGGGGGTGCTAGCCCCACTGTGCCCAGGTATCCACACTGAGCTCTCTGCGAGGGGTGCTCGGGTGGCACGGATCGGGGTTACGCGGCAGCGGCTCACGTGTGGGGAGCCCCCCAGTGCTGTGGATGTTCAATGGCCCACCGCTGTCCGAGTAAGGAGGTAGCGTGCCCCCTGTCTGGCGGGCACGCGGATGTGTTGGCCCCCCTGGGGGAGCATCTCCTTCAGGCTACCAAGGAGAAGATCTGGAGTGGCGAATATATAGACACATTCGCCCTCCTTTTCAGCGACCGGATCCCAACGATAAAGAGGAAAAGAAGGAAAAAGAAAAGTTTAAGAGGCCAAAAGCAGAGAGGTCATGGTCCAATTGGACGGCGGCCTATACAATCTATATGGGAGTTACATTGATCAAATTTCCAGACGTGGGCCTGGAGATGCTCAAGTACTCCAATATAGTGCAGAGGGCATTTGATACAGGGGGCCCCAGAGCGTGGCTGCGCTACGACAAGTCCTTTAGACGGAGGGCAGCCAACAACCCTAGATTGAGGTGGGACGTGCACGCCCCCGACATTTGGCTAGAGTGCATCAGTTGCACCAGGTACACGCCGTGGTCGCATAGCAGGCATGTCCTTACTAGACCAGGGACCACGCAGGTGGGGTCACCGACAGGCCGGGCACGACAGTCCCCAGGGGGACCGACATGTTGGGATTTCAACAATGGAGGGCAGTGTTTTCGTGCCCAATGCAAGTTTAAACATGCATGTACCCAGTGCGGCGGGGATCACTCCGCATCAGCATGCTCCCATTTCCGGCAATACAGAAACAGGATACGAGGGCGGGCAAACACCAGACGGGGATGCAGGACAAGGCGGGCCCCCAGCGATGGTGGGAAAGGGCCCCAACCCCGGTTCGGCATGAGGTATTGGAGGCTGCCACCCAAGATTACCCTGATAGAGCAACTGCCCAGTATATTGTAGAAGGATTCCAACAGGGTTTCAGGATCCTGACGGTGGGCCCACAGTATCACCTGGGAGCGAGGAACTTGAAATCCGTTGTGGGGAAAGAAGAGATAGTGCAGCAAAAGATAGACAAAGGGGTGAAAGAGGAAAGGATCCAAGGCCCCTTTGAATCCTTGCCTATATCAACACTGTGGATATCCCCCCTGGGTATCGTGCCAAAAAAGGCACCGGGTGAATTCCGCATGATTCACCACTTGTCCTACCCCAAGGGTGAGTAAGTGAATGATGCAATACCCTTTGAACTCTGTTCGGTGCGGTATGCATCATTTGACTCGGCGGTCGAAATGGTGCGTGCCTGTGGAACATCTGCCCTCCTCGCGAAGTGTGACATCAAATCGGCATTCTGTCTCCTACCTGTACACCCCAATGACTTCGAGCTGTTGGGCATGGAGTTTGGTGGCCAATTTTACTTCGACAAGGCAATGCCCATGGGATGTTCAATCTCATGCGCAGCCTTCGAGAAGTTCAGTACAGTATTGGAGTGGATCACGCGTCGCCGCGCAAGTGGCAGGTGGATCACGCATTATCGCGACGATTTCCTCTTCACGGGAAGGGCAGGCACCACTGAATGCAAGCAGGCAATGCTGGCATTTCAAGAGGTGGCAAGGGAGATAGGGGTACCCTTAGCGCAGGAAAAAACAGAAGGCCCAATAACTAAACTGACCTACCTGGGCATAGAGCTGGACACAAAAATGTCACTCTCCCGGAGGATAAATTACGGATGCTCCGGGAGGTGGTAAGCAGTGTGGGGGGAGCAAAAAAGGTGACAGTTAGGGAATTGCAGTCACTCCTCGGCAGCCTCAATTTCACCTGCCGGGTCATTGCCCCAGGTCGAGCATTCATGTCCCATCTATACGCCCTGGTGGGGAGCGAACGTCCCCCGCATCACCATGTCAGGGTGACAGCGGAGATGCGGGAGGATTTAGCTACCTGGGAATCTTTCCTGGTGCAATACAACGGGGTTAGTTTCTGGCGGCAGCGACTCCTGTTGGAGGCGGAGCTCCAGATACAGTCAGACGCGGCTGGGGGGCATGGCTTTGGAGTGTACTTCAGAGGAAAGTGGTGTGCGGCCCCCTGGCTGGCAGCATGGGTGGAACAAGGGATAACCCGGGACCTGACATTCCTGGAATTTTTTCCCATCGTGGTGGTGGTGGAGTTGTGGGTCGCTGAATTCACCAATAAGAGGGTCTTATTTTGGTGCGATAACATGGCAGTCGTCCATGTTGTCAACAAGCTGTCATCTAAATCGCAGAGGGTCATGAGGCTGGTGCGTGCTTTTGTTCTCAAGTGTTTGAGAGCAAACGTTTTATTCATTGCTAAGCATGTGCCAGAGATTGCCAATGGCATCGCCGATGCTCTTTCTTGGTTTCAGGCAGACCACTTCCGCCAGCTGGCCCCAGAGGCCAACAAGAAACCCGACCCGTTCCCGAGGGACATGTGGAGCCTTAGATTGTAGAGCTTTACCAGGCAGTGCAGGGATCCCTCACGCCCAGAACCAAACGGGCGTATGAGAAGGCGTTTAGCGAATTTCAGGAATTCAGGTGTCAAAAAGGATGGGACACAGGTTTTCCCATAGCAGATGGGTGCCTATTACAGTACGCCATGCAGTTGCGGGCTGACAGACTGGCCCCGGGCACGATTGCAGGGAGAATATCGGCCATCACATTTACGAGCCATCTAGCAGGCCACCCCTCCCCTGATAACGGTTTCTTCATGAGCCATTTAAAGGAGAGTTGGGCCCGTCAAGACCCCCCCAGGCGGGATACCCGGGCCCCAATCACGCCTCCAATCTTGTTGGCCCTTACAGGGGCACTCGAAAAGGTTTGCTTCTCTAATAGTGAATGCAACCTCTTTACTGCGGTTTTTTGCATTGCTTTGTTTGGAGCTTTCCGGATTGGAGAGATGGTAGTTGATTCTCAAAGGGACAGGTCAGGTCGAGCGTTGCAGTTAAGGGACATTTCGTGGTACCGAGATACCCTCATCCTTCATCTGAGATGGTCCAAGACCGACCAGAGGGGGAAAGGATGGTGGGTTAGACTTCGCTCAGCCGGAGACCCCCGCATCTGCCCCGTCGGGGCGATGAGGAGGTATTTGGGGTCTCGCCCAAGGGTTGGGGGATCACTTTTCACACGTGAGGATGGATCCCCACTGACACGTTACCAGTTTGGAGCGGTCCTTAGTAGATGCGTTAGGATGGCGGGGCTCGACCAAGGTAGCTACAGTGCCCATTCATTTAGAATAGGGGCGGCATCGGTCACAGCAGACATGGGGTTTTCGGGGGAATGAATTCAGGCAATAGGGCATTGGCGCTCGAATGCCTACCGATCCTATATAAGGGAAACGCGACCACGGGTCAGCCGACCTGGGCCAACAACAGCAGTGAGTTACTGACCTTTATATCTTTTACAAAGCACCAGTGAGACAAGAACGGTGCGTTGTGTGGATCATCAGACACAGCATCGTCCACTGGGCGGGGAAGAAGGCCGCACGCAGCGGGTGGGGTACCCAGCTGGGCCTAAGTGAATTAGCAAGTATTTTCTGACTCGGTAGGAGGGGGATGCTATGGGAGCAACTCCTTCCGACGTTAACGGGGGCAAAGGAAACATTCCCGGCCCCAGAGGTAATGGTGATCCACCTTGGGGAAAACAACCTCCCCAGAGTAACGGGGCTGTGCCTGACGAAACAAGTGAAGTTAGATCTAAAGATAATACAGGACAGGTTCCCAGCATGCACAATTGTCTGGTCAGAAATGCTCCCGAGGAGAGTATGGGCCACAGCGGCGCGCCCCGGTCGAGTCAACCGGGCCAGAAGGAGAGCCAATGCTGAAATTGGTAACTGGCTGCGGTTCAGGGGAGGTCGGGTTATTAAACATGTGGACATGCGGTATGATAGGGACAAACTTTTCAGAGGTGACGGGGTTCACCTATCAGACGTGGGATGTGATTTGTACCTCGGGGTCCTGAAACAACACTTGAGGCAGATAATCGGTGGTTTTGGTGTGGCGGCAAACCAGCCAAGTGAAGCTGGTGATTTTGGTGGCGATGGGCAGAGGTAAGCCCAAGGTTGGACGTTACAAGGTTCAAAGTTATAAGTTAGAATAGCATGGGTAGCAGCATCTCCTTATGAGATGGGAAGGTCCATGGCATAGTCACCACAGTGCGGCCCACTGTATGGCCAACTCGAAGGGAGAGACGGACAGCCGCACCTGCTGGGAGGCGCATCTGCCAAACAGTGGGTAACGGTGTTCTCAACCTTTGCTGAAATTAACCCCAGAGATGGGGCAGGCACGAACAACCCACCCGGCCTGGGGAAACCTGGGGCACAAGGCAGGGCGTAAGTTAATAATAAAGAAAGAACAGGAGGTTACCCTCTCGAGTTAATTGAGGAACAGGGGAAGAGGTACGCACAGAATCCGGGGACCGACAGGGGAGAAGAGGGAACCTCCTACAAAAAGGGTTGGTTAATTAATAGTTAATAAGGTTAGTAGAAATTAGGACCCCAGTTCAGGAAGGGGAGCAGGCGGGAAGGGTGACCCCATGCCCCCCCCTTCCTGTTTGTTAATATTGAATAAAGAGTGCGGCCGTTTAATCCCATTGAACGTGTCCTCATCTTATTTGGGGGGTGCGCCGACAAATCCCATAATAAAAAAACCTTCAGTTTACAGGATGGATTAAGACTCTTGCAAATTCAAACCTGCACTAAAAAGCATAGAAATTGCAAATTAAGGCTCCCGCCTTAACTTCTGTACCATATTAGCAGTAAAGACATTGTAGTCTCACATATTGTGCTCACTTACAACTTAGGCTCCATTCACCCACACTTTGCCTTCGTCTTTCAGCCCCAATCCTCTTCCTCTGCAGGTTGAGGGCAATGCTGAAGCTGGGGACAGGAGGGCATGAGCTGACCCCTCACCCCCTCCATTTCCTCTTTAAGAAAGAGAGAACTTAGGAGTTCTGGCTCCCACCCCTTCTAATCTACTTGGTCCCAGCCCTGTAACAGAGAACTCAGGACTCCTGGCTTCCAGCTTCTCCACCCCACTCTAATCCAGTTGGCTGCACTCCCTTCACAGGCAACTCAATAGTCCTGGTTCCAAGCTTGTTCTCCTCTCTCCTGATCTCAACATTGTAACAGAAAACCGAGGAGTTCTGGGTCCAAGTCAGTCCGCCAACCCTGTAGTCCCCACTTGCCTCACAGAGAGCTCAAAAGTCCTGGGAAATACAATGTTTGTCTGTATGTGTCATATGGAACAGAAGTGTGCGTGTGTGGAATGACAAAAAAAAAACAGGAGAGAAAATGGAATAACAGGGAGGGAGGCTATTGGGAATCAAAAGATAGGGTGTCAGCTATGGTAAGTAGGTAAAATGATAGGACTGCTTCCCCTGGTATCCCATCAGTCTTCTGAATCAGTTATTTCACTCAGAACCTTATTATTGTAACTATTTCTATTTCCTCCTGTCATTCCATCCACTTACTTTATCCTACACACTCTTGGTATTTTTCCTTGTCATTCCAACCATTCCACTTACTGCATCTGGTGCCTGCCTCATCATTTCACACCCTCTTGCCTTCCCTACATACTCCCAAAGATGCAGCTGCGTTGTATAATTTCACAGCCACTTAATTGGATGTTGGAATGACAATAGTATTTATTTAGAAATTGGCATTGGTGTTTCCTCCATTCCTTCCAGTGGCTATTCCATTTTATTAATTTCAATGCATACCCAACTTAGTTTTAATTAAACATTTGTATATGACTCTACCCAGATTCACTGTGCTCTGGGAGGGCAATGGAGACTAGTGGGTAAGAGGGACGGTTGTGAGCCATTAGTCAGCTGTCCCATTCTCCCCCACTGAAACAAAAGGATAGAGGGAAAGGAGAGGGCTAGGGGCCAGATCATGCCCTCCTGTCCCCAGCTTCAGATCATGCCCTCCTGTCCCCAACCTGCAGAGGAAGAGGATTGGGGCTGAAAGACGAAGGCAAAGTGGAGGTGCATTTAGCCTAAGTTGTAAGTGAGCACCATATGTGAGACTGTACAATGTCTTTACTGCTAACATGGTATGGAGCGGACATTAAGGCGGGAGCCTTAACTTGCAGTTTCCATGCTTATTAGTGCATAATTAAATTTTCAAGAGCCTTAACTCATCTTGTAAACTGGAGGTTTTTTTATTATGAAATATCCAAGTTTTTTGTTAAATACAATGCAATCGAGAAAATTTGTCCTGCTTGTGCAGTAGAATGAGCAGCATAACCACTATGGGAGCAGGGCTTAGGAGAGGCCAAAGCAGAAGAGCTACTCCCTTCAGTTTAGAAGGTTGTTACTTCCTTCAAATAGCAAGCAAGGCGAAGCTGGATTTTTACTGGTAGCTCCCTGCTTTACTAAGAATACAACAACTTTAGTTCGGTTTAAGCATTGAAAACTTCTAAAAACTCTGCCCTCTATGATCTCTCTAGCTCATGGCTTGTACAGGAGTCTTCCACTCTACTCCCCACTGTTAGAGCTCTTTTCCTTGTGCAACACTGGCCATTCTTCTTTCTATAAGGACCTCCCCCTGTACAGGACCCCCTGGCTAGCTCACTCCTTGTACTGGGCTCGCTGACTTTGCTGTGTCCATGTACACAGCTCTCCCCCTGCTACATCCTGCAGTTCTCCCCCTGTACAAAGCACCCTCACTCGGTTCTCCTCTGTCCAGGGCTCTCCCCTGGCAGAATTATGGCCATTATTCTGAAGTTCCCTGTCTGTACAAGACTCCCCTGATTCACTCCCTCTTGGACAGGGCTCCCTTTTTTGCACAACACTGCCCATTCTGCAGACCTCCCCCTGTACCTGGTTCCATATTCTGTATCCCCCGATAAAGCTGCTCCCTGTAAAGTGCTTCCCCTGTGCATGGCTTCCACTGTGGAAGCTATTTACAGAGGCTCTTCCCCTACTCTCTCCCCTTAATGTCCCCCACTTTGTGTATGCTCGATCCCTCCATGCTTCCCCATAGGATTTCCCTCCCTGGGCTGAGGCTCACTCTGAGTCCTCCCAGAGGACTACACTTGCCACTCTGCCCCACAGGGCTGTTCTGCACAGGACCCCACCATCTCACTGCCCCCTCCTGCAGAACACCCACTGTATCAGCCCAGAGCACTCACTTACCCCTCATTCCTTAGTGGGGTTGGGAGAGAGCTCTGAAAGCAGATCAATTCCATCCCGCCTGCAGCCTCCTATCTCTGTCTCCAGGACAAACCACTGCCCTCTTCCTGCACCTGGGACTATCCGAGGCAAACTCCAGTGCTCCGGCCCCAGCCATGCTCCTCTAATGGGGCACCCCATTGGAGCCACAGCCCAGACACCCCATGTTTTTGAAGGGGGAAGAGCTGTCACTGAAATCTATGTGCTCTGTGGTTCTGGGTGGGTTTAGGGGGCAAGATCAGCCACCCCAAATATCACTGTGGGATTTGCTAGCTCTGTTGTTTAGCCATCTCAGCATCCCTGGCCCCCAAGCTTAGATGCCTGCTGCACGGGATCAGATCAGAATGACCTTCAGCGCTCTCCTTTCCACAGGCCTTGCTCTCCTCCTCTGTCCTCTCCCCACCAGATCAGCTCTAAACATGACTAAACAGTCACTCACACTGCCCCCTGGAAGGTGCAGTTCCCTTTCTTTCCCCAGCACTGATGGCCTCTAGCAAGCAGTGTCTTCTGGGAGTTGTAGTCCCCAGTATTCAAGACTATTTGCTTTTTAACAGTCTCTGCTTGTGAACACAGAATGTTCGCAAGCACTCCACACTCAGGATAGCCTCCATAGGCTAACATTGAATTTAGAAGATGTCATAACTTTAAAAACTACTCACCGGTTTTAAAAAAACATAAACCAAAGGCAGACCACACCTGCCTCCTTTAATTTTCTAAAAGCTTTACACCTACTCCCAACTAACATAAAACCCCTTTACCCTGCACAGTTTGAGACAGTCTAACTGGCTGAAAAAACAGGCTTCAAAGTGCAGCTTTCAAACTGTGATAGCTCAGCTTTTATCCAACCAATTCGGCTGAAAGTGGAACAGCATGAACTGCATACTCCAGTGATTCTTCATCACAAATTTCACAATCCTATCTTAAATTATGCCAATTTTATAGTGAATAGAATATTTGGACTTTATAATGGAGCGTGTAACACGCCTTAAATATAGAGTGGCTCCTGCCACTCTATAATGAGATGGGCTGGCGTAGCTATAATAGGGACAAATAGTGCAGCTGCACCTGGATGCACAAGCCTGAGGTGGCCACACTGTATCCCCTACCACTGGGGAGCTATTTCAGCTCCTGCACCTGGGCCCTCTCCAGCCTAGCTATGCCCATGGGTGTCATGGCATGTAACAAGGTGATCAGGGAAAGGTTCAGGCTATCAACTGTCCTTGCCTGTTCTTTTTCAAAGAAAAAATGTTGGAATCAGCAGACCTATCTGTCTTGTTGGTCTCCAAATACAAAAGTAGGTTTCATTTTTAACTCTGCCTCATGAGCATGCACAGATGCAGGACGTGGTCTCTAAAGGATATTTATACTTTGGAAGAGAATTGTGCTATTTAACACAATACAGTGAGCCAATTTTTGATCTTCTAGCCACCAATGGGAGACTCCAGCCCTACAAAGAGTTACACAACTATTTATTTATTTATTTATTTATTTTATTTTCTAAATTTATACCCCGCCCCTCCTAAAAACAGCTCAGGGCGGCTTCCAACAGTAAAAATACATATAAAATATATATTAAAAAATTTAAAACATTTCAAAAAAATACAATTCAAATATTAAAATACTAACAGGGCCCGGGAATTTACTAAAACAATAAATAGGGTAGGGGGAAATAAAACCCTCAGCCTCCCCCTCCCCCCTCCCCAAAGGCCTGGGCGAACAGCAGGTTTTACAGCATTGCCGGAATGTTAACAGGCTGGGGGCCAGGCGAGCTTCCTCTGGAAGGGAGTTCCAAAGTCACAGCCCGGCCACCGAGAATGCACTCTCCATTGTGGCCCCCCGCTTAATGCGGGGGACCTCCAGGAAGGCACCCCCGGCAGACTGAAGGAGCTGCTCTGGGGCACAGAGAGCGAGGCGGTCCCTGAGGTACGAGGGACCCAGACCGTGAAGTTCTTTCTGCCAGTGCTTGGGGAGAGAGGACATATTTAACCTTAAGGATGTGTGTAATTCCACTGGCTTTGGTGCAAAACTGCTGACAGGATTGGAATATTAATTATAATATCTAGGGGTGGGAAACCGGTAGAATCCGGTATCCGATAATGCCGGTATCGGGCGTACCGGCATTATCGGATTCGACCCGGTAATCCGGACCCGGTACCGGATTTCGGGGTACCGGATTTTTTTACATTGCAGCCATTTAAAAATGGCTGCAATGTAAAAAAA
>QEPC01001643.1:5493065-5510635 GCA_003113815.1 Sphenodon punctatus | reverse complement strand
CGCAGCCTGGGAGGGGGAGGGAATTAATATTTCATTGGTTTCAATGGGGACACAGCGCCCCATTGAAACCAATGAAATAAAACCGGTACCGGTTACCGGATTTAATCCGGGAATCCGGTTTTCAGAGAACCGGTAACCGGTAAATCCAGTAACCGGTAATGGGCCCGGGGTCCCACCACTAATAATATCTATATAGTGCCAGCAATGTACATGGTGCTTTACAACTGTTGAAATAGACAGTGTCCCTGCCCCGGGGGGGCTTACAGTCTAAGACAGACAAGGGAGGGGAGTTGAGTGATGAGGGCAACAGAGGGAGAGACAAGTATACATTCATGAAGGCATGAGGTTGCAGCTACATGTGCTCAACTTAGTTACATGATAACATCGGGGAAGGAAAGGAACTAAGGGGATGAGGAGCTAGGGAAGGTCTGACAGAAGAGGTAGGTTTTCAGGACGGATTTACATTTGATGGATTTACATTTACAGAATATACATTTGGAGTAATTCCACTAAGCTTTACCGAGGGGTAATTGAGGTCAGAATCTGGCCAGGAAGGCTAATGGAATTACCAGAGACCACAAAGCAGGATGATAATACAGCGGAGATAAGAACTGAGGAATTTCTGGGATGTCAGGTGGAAACCCAGTTCACTATATTATTTTTCTGCTTCATTTATCATCTAATTTCAGATATATTACCAAGCTATTTCAATATTCAATTTTTTTTAAAAAAAGAAAAAGTCTGGAACCCAAAGATTACTTTCAAAGCAAAAGCTTGAAAAATGACAGGCCATTATCTTCTTGGGAACTGATTTGAAAAGACATTCATATGAGGTGGTCATATGAAGCTGAGGGCTATTCAAATGAGAACCAAGAAAGACGAGCTTTCATTATATGAGCTTTCATTATAGGGTGTGTGTGTAGTCTGTTGCAAATCTTGCATGCAAAACTAACACTTTCTACATCATGCTTCACTGAACACTCCTACTTGAGAGAAAAGGACCCTTATCAACCTAATAGCACCTGAAACTTGCCTTCTAACAGCATAGTGCTCCACAGTTGCAGTCTTTTTTTGACCTAATTGCCCTTGACCTAAAAAGTTTTAAGGGTGAAGTCCAATCTCCACTTCAGGTAGAAATTCAACCTGTCTCTGAAGTATAAATTCAAGGGTCATCCCTTCTCTTTAATTTCAGTTTTCTGAGATAAAATCTCTGAGATGAAAAATTCATCCTGAGATGAATTTTTTTAGATGAAAAACTGAGATTAAAAAAAGTTGCTGCAAAAGAGAGTTCCAGTAAGAATTGTGTATTTTTGGTTTCGTATGTCTATTTCTGCAAGAAGCCATTTAGAAATACCATATTCTCTAGACATCTATCTCCTTGCAGTAGAGAGAGAAGCTCTGAAAATAGATCTTTCTGCAGATAACAGTGGCAACCTTTTTATTTTTTTAAAGAAGGACAACAGGTGGCCTTATTCCAGGCCTGCCAAGAACATTTTGGAGCCTTTAGAACAAGTACTCCCCTGCTTGGCTGAGTGTTGTTTCTGCCTTGTTCAGTGAATACTAATTTCTTGCCCACACTTGCTTTGCCTTCTTCATACAACTTAAAAAATCCAACTTGTACAAATGTAGAAGTGCATTCTGCTGTCTTCATTTCTGGTAATTTGTAGCTGTCTTCATTTTTCGTAACTTGAACTTAGTTACTTGCTTTCCTGTGATGTTCTGATTATCTCCTCAGTTCCATGTAGCTAACTCCTCCTAAAGTAAAAGGGAATTGTATGTCCTGACCCAAGCCCAGTGGGACCCAGTTAGTCCCATCCAGCTTGGGTTTGGGTGGACACACTCCACTCCAAGTCCCTTAGTTTCCACTGGATTCAGCTGCAGAACCTGGTCCACCACAGACTACTGTAGCACTCTGTAGAGGACAGGACCATGTTGGAAAAGAAGCCGGAAACACTTTGCCCTTGCCCCTTTCCAATGTGGCCCTGCCATTATGGAGTGTTGTAATGTCACAACACTCTATAGCGGAGCAGGGCCAGTGGGACAAATCAGATCCAGCTCACAAGAGCCCAGCTGCTTTGGGCTTGTGCCAGGTTCAGGTCAGCCTAGGGTTCATGCTCTAATGTGTATGTTTGGCAATGGACAGGATGATTGGGCCACTCGTGTTTCTCCTCACCCACTCTGTGTCATCTATTTTGGTATGCAACAACTTTATTGCTGCCAGTATTGTATACTGTTGCCTGACGGATTGACAAGTGTGACTAGAACTGGGTAATTTTAGGTTAACACCTTCTAAAGTTGTGCTCGAATGCCTAAGCGTGGCTACTGAAGCCTTAGAGCCTCAATCTACCATGTGTTCTTTCTGTCAGTGCTTGGGGAGAGAGGGCATATTGGACACCAGCTTAACCATTTTATAATAATCTAGCAGTTCACATATTCTGCTATTTATGTAAACTGTACTTGTGGTTTAGGAATAACCGAGCCTGAATCAAAGTTCAAAGGAAATTGGCTTTGAAAACAAACACCATTTACTGTCCAACCTCTGTTTACCTACTACCAGCTGTTGCTTACCCCAAAATCTCAACTCCACTTCCTCCTCCAGTCAGCAGGTCCCAGTCAAGTCTTCCTTCCCCAGTGCTAGCATGCCGCAAAACATTCCAGTTCCATTCTTCCCTTCTTTTCACTCCTTCTCACCATGCCAAAAGGAGCCATTCTGACACCAGAACTAAAATTCAGTAACCCCCTTTCATATCTAAGAGCCACCACAATACAATTCATCATGTTACTTTAATTGCCAAGTGAGATTCTTAAAATTGAGCAGATTTACCTCATGGAATGAATTAGTTTAATGGGGAGGGTGGAGGAAGGAGACCTTGGCCTGACTCAAAGGGTTCTACTAGCAATCTGTTACTGGATGCCACTCTCCATGTAGATTGTATTGGGCTCCATAACTCGTTCACATGAACACACACTTCTCTTCCCCTCCCCCCACACTTTATACGTTCACACACACACACACATGCACTTTAGGACCTTTTCACATGGGTGGCCCCCTCACACATGTGTGCGGGTGGGGGAGGTGCCCTTGTGAATGCCGTGGTGGGTGTGGGGGGTATGGGTGCCTGTGGGAACACCACGGGCGGTGGGTGGGGGTGCATGCACGCTCCCATGCTCCATCCACCTCTACCCATCACCCATGCACAGAGCAATGGGTGCCAATGCCTAATGCTCCATGCATGGAGATGGGTGGAGGTGGGTTGGGGTTCATGGGAACACACCCCCACGCACCACCCACCCGCACACCCACCCACCATGGCCCATGTGAAAAGGGCCTTACTTTCCCCTCTCCACACTTGCTTGCTGGAATAGAAACGTTTCAAGCAAAGTATCTGGATGAGCTCTAATTAAAGTGAAAGCTGTGACGTACTACATGGCTCCTGGTTCAGAAACAGTCTCCGGCAGATACATGTGAGTGGAGTTTAACCACCACTGAATCTGTATTTCATCAGCACACAGGGAAAATATGGCAACCACTACAGAACAGCAGACTCAACAATAGCAACTGTTAAAAAACCCGATTGTTGCATATTGTTGCATATCATGCTCTTCAATGCATTCCAATATATCACATCTCGTCTCTCCCTTAGATGATGTGTACTATGACAAAATGTGAATCTTGTCTTGCCCTGTTCAAGAGGAGGTTATCCTGGTTGAACCCCCAACCAGATGGTTTTTGCTCTCAGGACTGTGTTCTAGGAGTAGCAGAGACTGTTCCCCCACAGCTCTTAGGGGAAATACTCTAAGGGGAGAGACTCTTAAGACCCTTTCCTAACCCCAAGCCCTACTCAAGTGGGTTTTAAAATTCCTACTGCTTAATTTACACAAGTGCCCACACACTCTAGTTACCTTGGATTCAGAGTTTGGATTTTACCACCTGCTTTCCTCATTGAGAGTTGTCGGTGGGCCTTATATGTTGGAGTTGACCCAGTTCCCCCTATCTGTCCTGCCTTCATCAACCCTGGTGCTTTGAGCTGGATCCCTTATATAGCCCCAGTCGGAACAATTGAAGATGAGTTGTGGTATCATCAGCCAGTGCGCTCTGCTGATCCTGGCACCTGTTCATGATGTAATCACCCTAGCAATGATGTTGCTAGGTGATAATTGCACACCCCTAGTGCCAGCTGTCATCTCTGCAATCTCTCTATCACATGTACAATTATATAGACACACACATACAGCAGAAAGAAAGAAAGAGATAATATTTTTAAGCTGTCTGTAATCCTTTACAAATAATTTACAAGTAATTGTAAAGGAACAAAAGAAATAAAAAAGGTTTAGTCACAAGTTAAGTCTCTCAAGTGGCTGGTGTTTCTTTTCTGGATAGAATCTGCCAGCACTTTGAACACTTTCCTGAGGAAGTGATATGTCTGTAACACTGTCTGACTCTGAAACCACCACAAAATTATATTGACTGCGCAGTCCACCTGCTTTTTGGCATATTGGTACTGGTTGCTGCTTCACCCTGAGACACTGATGCCAGATCAACTGGAGGGTCCAAGGGCCTTGCTTTTTGTGTGTGTCAGGAACAAAGTCTACAGTGATATATTACGTCTTCTACTTCTGTATTACATCAAATGTGGTGGCATCCCAGTTAGCAAAGCATAGAATTTTAGGTTTGGAAGGGACCCCAAAGGTTATCTAGTCTGCTCCTCTTCTTCATGGTAGGATATCCCCACCTACAGCATTGCCAACAGATACTTGTCCAGCTGGGTTTTGAAAACCTCCAATGAAGGTGATTCTACAACCTACCTGAGCAACTTAGGTCACTTGCTCACATTATAGCGACCGGCAATTCTCCCGGCAGGGATCTCCTGGCTGGGAAACTTATGCTGAGCTCTGCACATGGACTCAGAGCTAAAAGCGTAATCAGCTGCTTCTGTTTTTTCTTATGTGCAATACTTTGCATTTGTCTTTACTAATTCTCCTTTTGTTTCCTTCAGCCCAGGTCTCTAGTTTTAGTTTATCTAGAGCATTTAGGAGCACTGGGCTCAGGGGACCTTCTCCAACTGTCCATTTCCCCAGGTCCCCTTGGGCCTCTTGACTATTGTCATCTTTGGGGGGTGGGGATTGACAACCGGGAGCTGGGGAGCCGGGAGGATAGACCATTGGGACTATCAGGAGAGGCACGTGGGTTCTGTTCCCTTCTCCCACTCTCCTCCTGTCTTGGGATATTTGGGGGCTAAGGTTAGTAGGGCCCCTGATCTGACACAGTTCCTGCTTAATGTGAAATAAAACTTCTGTTATCCATGATTTGATTCAGGATTGTGGGAGGGTGGGGATTTTTAGGTTGGGTTTTTTTGTACTACTTTTAATGTTTTTTATGGTTTGTAAGCCGCCCTGAGCCTCTGGGAAGGGCAGCATATAAATTTAAATAAATAAATAAAATAATAGAATTTTGTATTCTAATCTTGTCTTGCAAAGTGTTTGCAAGCCCTTTTGGGTTTGTGTCATTCTATCCCCTCCTCCAAATCATTAATGCAGATGTTTAAGAGAGCTGGGTCCAGGACAGATCCCTCTTGATATCTCCTTCAAATTTAATATCATTCCATTCATTATTACTTGTTGTGAGAGCAATTGTTTTTCAGACAATTGTGTATCCACCTAATGGAAGTCCCATACAGCTCACATTTTGCAATCTTCTTTGTGAGAATATCATGTGGGGCTGTGTCAAAAGCCTTGCTGAGGTCCAGATACATTGTGTCTACAATGATATATTATGTCTTCTACTACTGTATTACATAAAATGTGGTGGCATGGTATTGTATTGGGTGTGTATCCCTTCTCATCAGACAGCATGATTTCTTCATACAAAACTAGGGCCACTTTTATACGATGCGCTAAAAAGCGCCTCCTGAGTCCCGCGTTGAGAGCAAAGCCGCGCAGAGAGTGTTTACATGCTCCCCGCGCTGCTGGAAGTGATGTGCTCCAGTGGTGCCGCTGCCGACAATGGGGAGCACGTCACTTCCGGCAGCACAGGGGGCATGTAAACACTCCCCGCGTGGCTTTGCTCTCAATGCGGGACGCAGGAGGCGCTTTTCAACGCCTTGTATTAAAAGCGGCCTAGATATTTGATTGGGAACAGAACATAACAGGTCAGTTATGAGAGAGCAATTACCACCGGTACTTCATACAGATCTCTTCAATTGCCAGCTTCTTCTCCCTCGCCTGGAGTCTACCGCATGTCTCATCAGCCACAGTGGAAGGTTTGGGGGAAAGATGGAATGTGTAATGATGATCCAGGCTTGAACTGCCACCCTTGGGGGCCACCTCCATAAAACTGAGGCACTCTGGCCAGGGCCCAGGGCTAGCGCTGATGGCCTTCCACTATGCTAGTCAAGCCACACCCCTCCTCAGCCTTGTTCCATGCCCCAAGCTTCTTGGCTGGCTGCTGGCCTGTCAGTAGCCACAGGAAACTGCTGATATCTGTCTCACTTCCTGCTTCCTTTTCCACCTGTCTGTATGCTTCCTCCTTATGTCTCCAGGCACCTGGACCAGCTTTGCACTCCTCCTTCCTGGACCTAGTATGTGCATTGAGCCAGCTGGAGCCCAGCCCTTCTGACATTCCTTCCTTCTGGTGAGTCCGGCTGCTCAGATACTACAGCTCAGCATCTGCTATGATGGGGGCCTGGCATCTGTGGGATATTCCCCCGAAATGACTGTCTTGGGAGCCTACTCTATCCGGCACCAGTTCTGTCATGTCTCATCCAGTCCAGTCCCACCTGATCTATATCCATCCTGATCTGTGTTCATCTGTCTTGATCTGCGTCTGTCCAGTCCAGTTCTGTCTTGTTTGCCTCATCTTGTCCAGTCCTGTGTCTGCCCTGTCCATCCCGCTTGCCTCAGCTATGTCTGCCCCCTTGGTTAGTGTGCCCCACCATGATCAATGACCCTTGGACCCAGCACCTTGATTCTGCACCATATTGGACCCTAGTCCTGCACTGACTCCCCTGGACCTTTAACCTGATCCTGCCACTACTCACTGTGCCTTAGTCTGTGGCTTGGGACAGAATGTCCTACTCTACAGACTATGCAGGTGAAATATAATTGATATACAAACTTACAGTTTACCATCTCCACCGGTGTTAGTTGTACTATGCAAGTCAAAGGACATAATTGTGCCTTGCAGTTGCAAGAAGGGACTATATTAGGCCATCTATAATCATGTGCCACACAGTTTGGCCCAGTTCTAGCTAATAGGATGCGCTAGTCTCTCTTGTGATAACTTGACTTATTTGACCATTTTTGACTTGTAGATACTTGTAGATGAAGACTTTAATAGGTCCAAATGTGACATGAGACTATGGCCATGGCCAATAAACATCATTACTTGTGTCTACTTTGTCATTGCTTGGTCATAGGAAGCATATCAGCTTCTTCTGTAATGACCCCTTTTCATTTGTCATTGATTGTAGGGCTTGCTTGAAGGTTTGTACAAACCTTCCAACCAGCTTAAGCCATTTGTGGCTTGGTCGTATTTATTTATTTATTTATATTTATTATTTTTATACCACCTTCTGCCCAGGGTGGTGTACTTCAAATATAAAATACATAATAAAAATCACGTTTAAAATCCCTACTTAAAAAGTCCCCCAAACCCCATACTCTTACAAACAAAATACAGGAAAAACATAGAACCCCACCCACTACTCATCCCCCTCAACAAACGCCTGGTGAAACAACCAGGTCTTACATCTTTTGCAAAAGGAGGAAAGATCTGGCGAGAGGCAAATCTCCACCGGGAGGGAGTTTGATAGTCACGGCACAGCTACTGAGAACACCCGCTTGAACGTTGCCATGTCCCCAGTCGACCACAGAGGCTGATCCAGGACATGAGGGGTGAGGCAGTTCCACAGGTAATTGGGGACCAGGCCGTTTAGGACTTTAAGGGTAATAATCAACACCTTGAATCGGACCCAGAAGACTATAGGCAGCCAGTGCAGAAATCAGAGCACCAGTGTTATGTGCTCCCAATGATCCATCCCCATAAGGAGACGGGCTGTCGAATTCTGCACTAGCTGCAGCCTCTGAGTCGTCACCAGGGGTAGCCCCACATAGAGCACGTTGCAGTAATCCAGCCTCAAGGTGATGAACGCATGGATGATGGTGGCAAGATTGGAGCCCAAGATATACGTCCGAAGGTGTCGGACTAGATGTAACTTACCAAACGAACTCCTTGTCACAGCTGCCACGTGGTTATCCAAGTGGAGTTGTGAGTCAAGGAGAACTCCAAGGCTCTGAAACTGAGGGACCAAGGAGGGATGCACCCCATCTATGATGGGAGTCTCTACTTCTTCATCCTTCCCCACCAGCATCACCTCCATCTTATTGGGATTCAGCTTCAGATGGCTCATCTTCATCCAATCCCTCACTGCAGCCAGACACCGGGTGAACACTGAGACTGCCGGGCTTGGGTCAGATGAAAATGAGAGATACGGCTGGGTGTCAACAGCATACTGATGACATGGAAATTCAAATCTTCTTGTGATCTTGCCCAGCAGTTACATATACAGGATAGGGGACAAAAATAGATCCCTGTGGAACTCCACATGTGAGGGCCCTGGGGGAAGATATACAATCCCCCAGTACCACACGCTAAGATCTTCCGGCCAGGAATGAGCGGAACCATTCAAGAACAGTCCCGTCCACCCCAGCACGGAGCCACCAACATCTCATGGTCAACCATGTCAAACGCTACTGTAAGATCGAACAAAATCAGTAGAGTGTATTGACCCTGGTCCAACTCTCAGTGCAGATTGTTGACAAAGGTCACGTGCGTGGTCTTGGTGCCATACCGTGGATGAAAGCCAGACTGCGAAGGGTCAAGGAAGCTGATGTGATCCAGATTCCCCTGGAGCTTCTGGACCACTGCCCACTCAATAACTTCCCCTAAAAAGGGAAGGTTAGAGACTGACTAATAGCTGGCAAGGTCGTCAATGTCAAGAGATGGGTTCTTGAGCAAGGGTCGCACCACAGCCTCCTTCAGGCACCCCGCAACCTTGGCCTCCATAAAGGAGGCATTGACAACCTACACCATCAATTGGGGTCCAATGTCTCCCGGCTGGCTTTTGCCAGCCAGGATGGGCAGGGATCAAGCTTGCAAGTTGTGGCCCTCACAGCCCGCAGCAACTCCACTGCATCGGTGGACGATACCAGCTGGAACTGATCCCACAAAACCTGATCAGATGGGGTATCCATAATCTCTGGCACCTCCACTGCATTAAGTGTGGTGTCGAAGTCGTGATGGATACAAGTGATTGTGCCATACGTGCGGTATGGAGCTGAGATGATATTTCTAATGTCATTTTTCTCCATGAACCATCAAAACCAACATTTTCTGAGCTAAACTGTCATTCCTAGTTTGTTCTGGAAGTTCAGTTCTGCAAATGAACTTTGAGGTTTTTCTGCTATCTTTGTGGTTGTGGTGGATTTAGGGAGAAATTTAGTGGTGGTTTTAGTGTCCACAGCTACCAGGTATATCATTAAATTTACACACAGTCTTCAGTTATTCTTATTCTTATTCTTATTCTTAGTAGTAATAATAATAATAGTGGAGGTTAATAATTATTAATTAGTTAATAGTTTATTTTATGAATAATTATTACTGCATCAGCAATTTATCTGGCATGGTACAGTCAATAGCTAAAGACAGGGCTGTGTCCTCAAAGGGCTTAAAAATCTAAGGAAGACAAGGGAGAGAGAAATATTCACAAAGTTGAGAAGTTGCTGGTGCATGTGCTTAACCTGGTTGCAGGGAAGAGGAGGATTCTGAGTGAAAGATGGAAGAAGGGGCATCCGTGATGAGTCTATGGGGATGAGGAGCTAGGGAAAGTCTGACGGAAGAGGTAGGTTTCATGAGGGATTTGAAGGTTGGGAGGGAAGGAGCAGAATGAATGTATTCAGGCAGGAAGAGAGAAGGGGTGAATGATTTGAGGAGCAAGGGTGTTGCAAGCAGGCAAGGGTACCCATCATCATAGTATTTGAGTGTCCTGTTTAACTGTCATTTCTTTGCTCAGTAAATATTAGGGATAAGATCACTGGCATCTGCAAGGTCTTCAGCATCCTGCACTCTGTCATCCTGTAAAGCAGAAAGAGCTTCCTGTAATTTGGCCTTTGGGATGGTGATGAGAAAATGTGTTTGGGTAGGCTTCTTCAGAGGTAGCAGTATCATTAGCAGCATTGTTGCAATAGCTGTAAAATGTGGTCATTGAGGCTTCCCTAAATCCCGTAGGAGGAAGCCTTCTTAAATAACAGCTCACTGATGAACCAAACTGTGTGAGAAAACTGGTTTGGTTTTTTACCTATGACTCCAATTCTCATCAATGTATGTAATATGGTCATCACAGCAGGGGATGCTCTGTATCTACTCCCTGGTGGGAGTATTTTGTCCTTAGATTCATGGGCTGTTTGTAGGAGTGTAATTGATG
Source organism: Sphenodon punctatus (assembly GCA_003113815.1). NCBI lineage: Eukaryota > Metazoa > Chordata > Lepidosauria > Sphenodontia > Sphenodontidae > Sphenodon > Sphenodon punctatus. The sequence continues at coordinate 5,500,154 of QEPC01001643.1, read as the reverse complement.
TGTTTTGTTCTCCTCTTGCATAAAAGTGAAGAAATCCAGCTGGAAAAGGTTAAGTTCAAATATCCATCCTTTTAAATTTTGTCTACTCCTGAAGTGGCATCTGTCCATGCGATTTCAGGCTAATAGTTATTTTCACAGTGGAATTCCAGTTCTCTGTATCTGTCATCCAGACACTGTGCTCACCCAGAGGGGTGTGTGTGTGTGTGTATAGCATCTATCTGAGCTGAAGCAGCTGCTCTGGGAGAAAGCAGAGCAAAAGACCCAGATTTTCTACTCTCTCCCCTCCTCACCTACCCACCAATCACCTTAGCCCCTGCCCTCCTAGCAGAGCAGGAAGTGATGCAGGACTCTGAGTTAAGGAGAATGGGACAAAGGACCAGTGCTGGTGCATGCTCTGTCACCTGCTTTGTTGCCTGCCTTCTGTGGATGCTTACCATCATAGTCCACAACATTTATGTCTGTCCAGCCACGTACAAAATCAATATTTATGGTGGTAAATTGTACAAATAGGTTATGTTTTAAGGAACTAAGTAAAAAGAAAATAAAAATAAACTGTACCTGTCTCTTTAAGAAACCTTAACCTAGATGGTTAAAAACACCACTTTTGTTTCCTCCTACAGCAGTAGCTCAGAGCTTCTCTGCACCTGCACCCCCTCTGCCAGAGCCCATGTTCACTAGGGTGCACCCTGCACTTTCCCCTTCCTCCACATGTGGTTGGAATGAAGGAAAGACAAGCAGGGCTTCAGTGCACCAACCCTGGCTCTGCAGTCTGAATCTTCAGAGCTCAGGCATGCCTCATCATCCCTGCTCTTTCGTCACTTTCCATCTGACACCTTGCCAGGGGAGCAGGGCTTTGCTCTGTGCTCCCTGCCCTCTTGCCCCAGATCTTTGAACAGCTCAGCAGAACCAGTGGGAGGGCTGGGTGCATTTAACCTTTCCCTTCTCAGCTCTGGGGTGTGACTCAGCTCTCGCATGCCTCCTCCTCCCCTCTCTGCATTTTGCATTTGTTTACAGAGCTGTCCTGAGAAACATACAAGAGTCATGGGATGGAAACCAGTGTCTTACAGTGCTGGGCTAAGGCAGCTGAAGTGTGGGGAGGGGAAAGAACACGGCAGAGACCCACCCATCTGGACACCTCATATGTTGCTTTTGATGTCTTTCCCTCTGCTTCCCATGTATAAGAACACCATAACATAAGAAAAGCCATTTGCTGGGTCAGACCAATGGTCCGGCTTGCCCAGCATTCTGTTTTACAGATTGTTACACCCTATTCCTATGAGTTAGAAAGTCACTTAACAATTAGGCTCTAATTCAAACACTTAGGATCCGATCCTGAAAACAGTTAGAATCTTTGGGTAAAAACAAACAGGATGTGTGCCCACTGTGGCCCGAGACTCAGCGCACATGTGGTCCTGCACCACCAGATGTTGGCCCGGGACTGCCCCAGCATGTGGAGGCAGCTGGCCTGGGATGTGCCCTGGGCTTGATCCTGGGCCAAGGACCACACATGCAGGCCAGTGGGTCTGTCTGGCCCCGCCACCCCTGCTGTGGGGCAGGGGCTGCCATGGCTGGGTGGCATGGTTAGTTGCCATGGTTGCCTATCATGGTGGGGGGCAGGGTGCCCTGAGCCATCCAGACACCTGTTGCAGCCCAACCTCTACCCCAGGTCATGCGGGCAGTGGGACGACTCTCCCGACAGCTGGCATGTTTGTTCAGTGCTGCCTGCCGACCTGGAGACTGGTTGATGAGGATTTCCCCTGAGGCTGGAATGGGGAGCCGCCATGCCACCTGCATGTTTGTGTTTTTACCCATAGGGTAGACGGGAGGTCAAAGGTCATCTAGTAGAACCCCGTGCTTAGATTCAGGATGGCTACAGCTACGACAGCCATGACAGATGACTGTCCAACCTCTTTTTGAAAACCTCCGCCAATTAAGAGCCTTTGACTTCCCTAGGCAACTTATTCCATTGCTGCACAGCACTTACTGTTAGAAAAAATGCCTTGATATTTAATCAGAATCTACCATCCTGTAACTTGAGCCCATTATTTCTAGTACTAACATCTGTAGCCATGAAGAACAGTTTCTTGCCACCTTCTTGATGGCAGCCCTTTAGATATTTGAAGACGATTGTATCTCCACTTAATCTTCTCTTTGTTTGACTAAACGTACCTAGTTCCTTCAACCTTTCCTCATAAGACTTGCTTCCCAGACCCTTTAGCATCTTTGTTGCCCTCCTCTGAAACCTGCTCCAGTTTGTCAATGCCCTTCGTGAAATGACATGCCCCAAACTCCAGCTGAGGTCTGACCACAATAGAGTAGCATTATTGCTTCCACTTCCTTGGAAACAAATCTATTAATGCACTGCAGTCTCTAATTCCGTGAGCCTTTCTTTGCAGCCACATCCCATTGCTGACTCATGTTCAGTTTGTAATCAGTTACAATCCCTAGATCCTTTTTACATGTGCTACTGCCAAGCCAAGTATCCCACATCTTGTGCATTTGTTCTTTCTCCCGTAAATGCAAAACTTTACGTTTATCTTGGTTGAATTTCATTTTGTTAATTTTAGGCCAAATTTCCAACCTATCAAGATTTTTTAATTTCCAATTCTGTCTACCATTTCCAATTTTGTGTCATCTATGAATTTGATAAGTATTCCTTCTACTCTTCCATTCACTTCATTTCTTCACATGAGATAGCTTTGATGGTGCAAATAGTCTCTCTAAAATCAATATGACTACTTGCCTTTGTAAGGAATTGCAGGATCAGGTGTGAGGTCTTTAGTCGGATGGAATATTATGATTTTTAAAAAACTGACCTTTAGTCTCCCTTCCATAGTAACATGTTTTAGTTTCAAAATATGAAAAGCATTTTCCCATTTCCTTGTTTTCCTCTAGGAGTAACTGCCCAACATGAAAAGTAACTTTGTTTTCCTGTACAGAACCAAAAATAGAGACAAGCCAGGCTTTACTGTTGTTGTTACTGGTTTGAAAAATCCCAGTTGTCAGATTCTGATTTTGACTTGGAGGAACAAAGCTTGCCAATCTATTTGCAAAGTCTCCAGGTGTAAACCCTTGCATTCATTTGCTGCTGGTGCTTCTAGCTTAGGCATACGGACGTCATGGAAAGTTTAATTTGTTTTCTCACAAACAACACATTCTATTTATAATAATAATAAAAAAACCACTTTTCTCAAGGTTATATACCTGGCCCCTCCATCTGATTATTCCCCATCTGAAATGTTTTCTCCTCGGTTCTCATTCTTTCCCCAGTTTTAAAAAGTGACTCTGTTTGCTGTTCCATTGATTGGCACAGTCATTTATCTGGAACACATTCTTCAGAATGTCTGAAAGGTTTAGTGGCACCAAGAATGGGAGGCTGTATTTCTTGTTCATTGTTTTGGTAGGTGTGATTGATCATGACACTTTGGACAAGCATTTTCACCCCATTCTTTCCCCCTTCTTTCTTCCTTGAATATTTTCGCATCAGTGTTCCTTTTTATTACCTCTAGTGACACTCTACACTGTGATAGGAGAGACTGGTCAGGAAAAGCTTCCACTTTTGAGCAACAAGCTGCGTTTAGCAGCAAACTACCTGGTGGTTTTATACTCTTACCTACCAAACTGACTGCTGTGCTGACACTGGCCTTTCTAAATCCTTCACTGGACATCACATATAGACATGCAGGAGTAGGGTGATGCATTCCTCCCATATTTCAAGGTAAGGGGGTTGACTTCACATACAATTGTACCCTGAAACCTTTGGGAACTGAATTTTTCCTGTCCTCACTAAAAATTGTGGCTCTTTTGGTGTGCAGGGGTGTGAGAGACACAATGGTCACCAGAGGCAAGGGCAGAGTGAGAGGGGGCTTAGCTCAGGCCCTGAACACTAAAGGGGCCATCTGCAAGTGGTTAGGACACAGCTAGGAAATTTTCAGAAGGAGTGGGGCCAACACTCTGCCCTCACCTGCTCTGAACATTTTCTAGCAGCACTCAGGCTGCTTATAAAGGGCCCTACCATTTTCAGAGCAGGCAAAAGAGTGCTGGCCTGGCTAACTCCAAAAACGTCTTTCCTGGTGGGGTTGCTGCCATTCTGGGGGTGGGGGCTCACTGGGAATTCAGTTGTAAGTAATGAATGAATTAGGTTGTAAGGAAAGTGGGTGCCTATGGTTAAGGGAAGCAAATTTACTTGGGCTGGAGAAGATGGTGTATGAAGGAGAAAATGAACGGCTGCTTCACCAGCCCAAAGCAGTTCTTACTCTTGGTCTCAAATTTTGGCAAATCACCCCTGTCACTAGCCAGCCTCCTGGTTCTACTGCTGATGGCTCTGGAGTAAGTACTCCTGACCAATCTAATATTTAGAGAGCTCATTTCATCCTGTGTATATAACAGGGGTAGGGAACCTTTTCTGCCCTGTGGGCAACATTGAATATTAGTACAAGCTCAGGGGGCCACATAGAGGTTGGGGACGGGGGTGCTGAACAGGTTTATTCAAGAAAAGGAGGGCCCAGATCATAGATCTGTCCCTACCCTTGTGTGCACGCCCTCCTCTCTGCTCCATTCTCCTGAGCTCAGTTTTTCAGTGCTTGTGGGTAGAGAATGGATTCAGTTGCCAGATCCAGGAAGTAGAAAGGGGCCACATAAAAACTTGCCAAGGGCCACGTTTGGCCCCTGGGCCTGAGGTTCACCACCCTTGGTATATAATGTTTGAACACTGATCAGACAAGAACCATTAATATCCTGACTATAATGTTTGATATTTTCCAAATAAAAAGCCCTTTCATACGTAACAGCTGGGAGGAAATTGAAACCTGTACTATAGAAACCCCCAAACAGATAGATCAGCTTCATCAGATAACTACAATGTCCCATGAGCTTCAATAATCCTATAAATATTATTCCTCTTGTCAACACTAAGCCAACTACAACTAGATCATTTTTCAGGATACTTGCTCAGTTACTGCACTTCACGATGCACAAATGGTCAGGCTCAAGTCATAGCACCCAGAGAGCACTACCAGTACAAATCAGAGAACCCAAACCCAGGCTTGATACACAGATCCTAAAGTTCTGGGCAAAGATCCGCAAGTGGTTATGGACCAGAGGGTGGGGCAGAATATATCTACATGCAGGTATGTCCTCATTCATTCCCAGAAGGCTTATCCCAACCCCCTGTTTGGCTACACACCAAAGTCAGGTATGCTTGGAGCACTTATAGCAACATAGCTATTGCGTGACAAATCAGTTGCATGACAACACATTCCAGAAGAGGGTGAACCAATGAGTTACCCTGCCATGCTGGAGGCGCCATGCCTGTGTGTCTGTTCAGCAGTATTCCAAGCACTGGCAAAGAATAACTTCAGTTGTGGTATAAAGAAATAGCAAGGTTTATTAATAAACTTATTTATTAATTATTTATTTATTACTAAGACTTGTTATCCCACCTTCTCCTGCCAAAAGACATCTCGGGGCAGCGTACAACATCATAAAAATACAATATAAAATACAATGTAACATAAAGCACAATATAAAATCTAATTAATAATCTAATGTAAAAATACAAATAAATAAATCACAAACAATGAGCAATGATATTCTTCTTCAGCTGCCTTCTCCGTCTAGCAAAAGTTGGATACAGTATGGATAAGTCTTTGCTGCTCGGTGTTACCACAAGCCTTGTTCACTAAACTATAGATGTTCAGTCCTGACCAGGCCATTAAGGCTGCTTTCTGACATTACGTGGGAGGGGCAGGAACTTGCTCAATCACCACCACAGCTGTGTAATTGTGGGGATTAGGGCCCGTGTCAGAATGCACTATTCCCTTTTTAGCACGTGAGAACACTCGCGCATGACCTGTTTCCCAAATGTAACCTTTACAAAGACGGGTGTTCTCATGTTAAAAGGGGAATAGTGCATTCTGACAGGTGGTAATCCCCATGATTATAGAGCCACGTTGGCAATTGTACCAATTCCTGCCCCTCCCACGTAATGTCAGAAAGCAGCCTAAGTCTTGCAATCATGTTCGGTGGGGAACAATGATATACCTCCCACCCACCCACAAAAAACTCCATACGATAGTGGAGTGACTCATTGGTATCTGCACACACACACCTGCCATTTGGATAGAACACCAGGACCTCAGGAGCTCTCCAAATTGCTCCTCCCCTCCCTTTGATTCTGCAGACATGACAGAGGGACAAAATGGCCTCCTTGGGTGTGCACAAGCCATCTGGGACACCGGACTGATATTACTCCTGGTCAGAGCTCCCATAGTGACCAAGGGCAGTTGCAATAACCATCCTGCCCCCTAGAAATGACAGTGGAGCAGGCACATCACCATTGCACCAGAATATGTCACACCACTATTATGTGGTGCTACAGATTAAACCAGTGTTTCCCAAACTGGGGTCCATGGACCCCTGGGGGGAGGGGTTTGTAAAGTCCCCCTTGGGGGTCTGCGGCATGACCCAGCTACTGAAAGTTGCATGGTTGTGTAAATGTATGCAAATGAGTTGGGGGTACTTGGCTCTTCACTAGAGTTGAAAAAGGGGTACACAGCCACAAAACGTTTGGGAACCACTGAATTAGGGAAGGTTATTGAATGGGTGGTGGCGGTGCTCCAGGCGCATCTAGATAGCATTGGTTTCCTGGACCCATTTCAATCTGGGTTCCACCCCGGCTATGGCACCGAGACGCCGTTGGTGACCCTGGTCAACGACCTCCGCTGGGCGATGGATGCAGGATGTTCAACATTTCTCATCCTGCTAGATCTCTCGGCTGCTTTTGATACCGTGGACCATGAGCTGCTGTTGAGACGACTGCATGACCTGGGGGGTCTGGACGGGACTGTTCTTGAATGGTTCCGCTCATTCCTCTCTGGGAAAAGCCAACGGGTGGTGCTGGGGACTGAGACATCTTGCCCTCGCGCTTTATCCTGCGACGTTCTGCAGGGTTCCATTCTGTCTCCATTATTATTTAATGTATACATGCAGCCCTTGGGGGAGGTTGTGAGAGGGTTCGGGGTGCGATGTCACCAATATGCTGATGATACTCAGTTGTACCTCTCTTTTTCAGCTGACCCAGACCCTGCC
>QEPC01001643.1:5480605-5493013 GCA_003113815.1 Sphenodon punctatus | reverse complement strand
GGAGTGGATGTGGCAGGGCAGACTGAAGGTCAACCCTGATAAGACAGAGGTGATGGTGGTGGGGAGAGAGAAGGGAGGTGCCGGCCCCCCTGGTTGGGGGGGTTTGCCCTCCTGTAGCTCGGCAGGTTCGGAGTCTGGGGGTGATTCTGGACACAGACCTCCGCCTGGAGGAGCAGGTGGAGGCAGTGGTGAAGGCTGCCTTCCGCCAGTTGTATCTGGTGGGGAGGCTGCGTCCGTTTGTCTCTGGCCCGGACGTGGCCTCCCTCATCCATGCCTTCGTCACCTCGAGGCTGGACTACTGCAATGCGCTCTACGTGGGACTGCCCTTGTTCCTGGTTTGGAGGCTGCAGCTAGTGCAGAATGTGGCGGCCCGTCTCCTATTGGGGATGGGCCATTGGGAGCATATAACACCTGTGTTCCAGACTCTGCACTGGCTGCTGATAGCGTGCCGAGCCAGATTCAAGGTTTTGGTGCTAATATATAAGGCCTTCACGGTCTGGGACCCTCATACCTCAGGGACCACCTCGCCCTCCACGCCCCAGAGCGGCTCCTTCAGTCCGCCGGGTGTGACTTCTTGGAGGTCCCTCGTGTTAAGCGGGGGGCCACAATGGAGAGGGCATTCTCGGTGTCCGGGTCGTGCCTTTGGAATTCCCTCCCAGAGGAAGCTCACCTGGCCCCAAGCCTTTTGACATTTTGACGAATTTGTAAGACCTGGCTGTTCACCCAGGCCTTTGGAGAGGGGGGTGTTTTATCTTCTCCCACCCTTATTTATTTATTGTTTTTATCCCAGCTTACTGTAATGCTTTTATGGGTGGTTTTTATTCTGTTTTAAAATTGTTTTTATGATGAAGTTGTTAGCCGCCCCAAGCTGTTCACAGGAGGGGAGGGATACAAATTGAACAAAATAAATAAATAAATTAAATTAGCCCGTGACCACTGAGCTATTATCTGAAGCTTCCTGCACAACAAATGTTGCTCATTGAGATCAGGGAGAGATTTACTGCCATAGGTTCATGGTCACATGGAGCCAGAGAAGATATCCTGCACCGCTCTTGGATGGGACCTTGCTCCCTCTATAACATACAGCTGGTGACAGAGCCAGTCAGTTCACACAGTTTGGCTGAATGAAGAAGGCGTTGCAGCAGTAGCAGTAGCAGCAGCAGCTTTCATTTGCACCAGTCATCCATTGTAGCCCATAAACTGGTCCATGGAGAAAACCTGGGCATCAGCCGGGCACTCATCAATGCATTGAGCAACCAGAAAAACAGGCTATACATCTAGTAGCAAAGATGAGTCCGTGGTAGTGCCTGTTGCCTCCCTCTTGCTACGCAGGCAATGAAGAGGAAGAAATTGGTGAAGAGATGCAACTCGGTCTTGGTGGTAACTGGCACTGTATGGGTCATTGCTGCTGCTGAATCAAGTCAGAGCCCTCTGAGAATTGAACTTGGGTCTGCTGTCTCCAGGGACAGTGACTCTATTCAGATAATTATCTAAGAACAATCCTCTGCTTTGGACTGCGACTGAACCTTCCGTGCTTGTCTCTGGTGCTTCAGCCTGCTGCTGTTCTCTACTAGCAGCTCCTCTAGCAGTCATCTTTCCCAGTTTCAGTGGTTTGACTGACTGTTAGGGATATGCGAATGTGGTTCAGAAGTTCAGGGTTCGGCCCAGACTCAGGGTGTTCATCCCGTTTGCGAACACCCCAAATCTGAACTGCCCGTGACCGAACAAAGTTCAGGTTCTGAATCCATTCGGGCAGGGGGCAGGGAGGAACCCGGTTTTCCCTCCCCCCTCCAGGCTGCGCAGGTGAAAAGAGAAATGGGGCGCACCTCCCCCCCCTGGCCCAGCCTCGTAAAAAAAATTTTTACACCCCCCCCCAAGGGATCGCCCTACCTCGTGGTGCCGGGACTCCGGTGGTGGGTTCACTGGCGGTGGTGCTCCGCAGCACTTCAGTTCACCCTTCCGGGTCAAACTGGAAGACCTAGCAGCGGCCTGAAGTGCTCCGGAGCGCCGCCGCCAGACCCGCTACTGCTGCTGCTGCTAGACCCACCACCAGAGCCCCAGCACCACCAGGTAGGTCGGACTCTGGGCCCAGAAGTGGCGGTGGCGGGTCCAGTGGCGGCGGCGCTCCAGAGCGCTTCAGGCTGCTACTGGGTCTTCCGGTTTAACCCAGAAGACCTAGTAGCGGCTTGAAGCGCTCCGGAGTGCCACCGCTGCCGGACCCGCCACCAGATCTGCTGCCACTGGACCCAGGGCTGGAGCCCTGGCACCACCAGGTAGGGCGATCCCTGGGGTGGGGTGGGTTAAAAAAAAATTATGAGGCTGGGCAGGGTGGGGGGAGGGGAGGTGCTCCACGGCGCCCCTTCCACCCACACAGCCTGGAGGGGGGAGGGGAAACCGGCCCCCCCGAATGGGTTCGGCCCCCCCGAACCCATTCAGCCCAAACAGGCCGTACCCAAATGGTTTCGGTTTGGCCAAACCCCGAATGGGTCGAACCCCTACCCCCCCTGGTGTTCGCACATCCCTACTGGCTGTAGAAAAGCAACACCTGTCAGTCTAGTCTCTTAATGGGTGTGGGTCCTAGTGGCCAGGATGCTGGAAAACCTGAGGCCTGACCCTGGAAGCACTTATAGCCCCTGCGACATGGTACCCATGCTTTCAGTTATATATTGCATAATGCACGACTGCCAGATGTAAATACTATATCAACCTGAGACTAAGTAATCTGCAGTTTAATAACTTTGATAATGGGAATATTGTCACATCACCGTTCATGCTAGAAAGCATTGAAAAGGCAGGACAAAGCTTTATGATGTGCATTTCATTTGATATAAGTTCTAGCTGCCAATCTCATCTAGTTGCTGCTCAAACATGGAATCTTTCTCTCTCTCTCACACACACACCTATTTTTTTTTATTAAGGATTACCAGTTTTCAATATGTGCAGGCTTATCTAGCATTAAATATTTTAGAAGAAAGGAAAATAACTTTAATATCCTCTCTATGTAATTGGATATGCCATAATTATAAAACCCAACAGCAGGATCAAGCAGTTTTATTAAATGAAAGGCAAGTTTCTGCTCTCATTTATGAGTCTGTCGTATTCCCATTCAAATCAATGAAGTTACCCCGGATTGACACCAGTTACTGAGATAAAACCATGGCCCACAGGTGCTGTTTTCATTTCAAAGCAATATCTCATAGGTTCTTGGCCTTTCCTTTGGAAGCAGGGGCTGCACGCACAGTCTGTATTCCATTGTAACAGTTGCGAGACCAAAATGAAGCGTGTGGGGAATTTTTCAGTTCAAGTAGGAAATGCATGGAGCTGAAACCAGTATCTGAAGCATGTCTTGAACTCAACAAATCCTGTATATTTGAATCTGTTTTAGTAAAGCAGCTTTGTTTTTGGTTTGTAATCCTCATTTCGGTATTTCAGTTACTTCCCTAATTCGATATTTGATGCTTTGTTCAAATGGAGGATAGGTGGGTCCATTAATAGCAGCTATTAGCCAGAGGTAGGTCTGGGGAATGTAACCTTTTACTGTTGGGAGCTGGGAGTAAATAATAGGAAATGGATCACCCCATTGTGACCTGTTGGGTACTTCTTCCAAGTGACTGAGATTGGTCACTGTCAGAGAAAGGTGCTCGGCTCGATGGACCATTGGTCTGACCCAGTATGGCACTACTTATGTTCTTATGTTAATTTTGGTGGCACAATGTGAATGTGATTGCTGCATTTGGAATAATAACATCCACATTCAAAAGAAAATGTACTGACATGAACAAAATATCAAAGTGACCAAAATACCAAAACAAAGAAACCAAGTTGTGGACTTTGAACAAATCTATTACCTATCTTTGCAAATAGAAAAAGGCAGTCCTAGACAATTATTTCTCTAGAATTATGTAAGGATAGGGAACAAAAGGAAAGTACATTATAAACTCTAGAGAATGCTTTAATTTTCTAATTTTGTTTCTAGGGGATAGTGAAGGATATCTTTTTACAGTTGTCCTTTTAGAAACCTCTGTCCAGCATTTTTGAAATGATAGGTCGGACCACTTTTTGGTCTCATCTGCCTTTAAGACTGTTGCTTCCATATTTTCCAGACAATTCATGTACCCCATGAGTGACTTCATGGGGTGTATATAAACTAATCAGATTAGACATTCCCTCCCCAAATCCCTTTTCTCAGACTTTGAAGGTGTTTTCTCTTGAGCATCCTCAAAAGGTATTAATTGTCCTAGAGTAACTAACATGTCTGAACCACTCTACTGATGTGTGCTACAAATAAACCATTTACCTAGGGCTGCCTTAATCAAAACTGCAGTCATCTGTTCCCTGCTCAAGAAACCATCTCTTGATGTTGAATCCCTGGCCAGCTACCATCATGTCTCTGACCTTCCCTTTTTAGGGAAGGTTATTGAACGGGTGGTTGCCTCACAGATCCAGGTGCATCTTGATGCTACCAGATTCCTGGACCCATGTCAGTCAGGTTTTCATCCTGGGCATGGCACCAAGACGACGCTTGTGGCCTTGGTTGATAATTTCTGCTTGGAAATGGACAGGGGACATTGTACCCTGTTGATTTTTATTTTTTAAAAAAATTATTTCATCATTTTTATACCGCCCACTTCTGCCCAATGGCAGCTCAGGTTGGTGAACAATAGATAAAAATACATAATATAAAAATACAAAATACAGTATAATAAAACATCAATTAAAATAATAAAACAGAGGTTCGAAAAGCAAATATCTCATTACCCCTTAAAATAAAAAGAAAACCCTCCCCATTACCCATCCCCCTCACCAAAAGTCTGGCAAAACAACCAGGTTTTACATTGTCTACGGAAGGAGGGGAGATCTGGAGAGAGATGAATTTCTACCGGGAGGGAGTTCCATAGCTGTAGTGCGGCCACCGAGAATGCCCGTTGAAATATTGCCTCCTGGGAAACCTTAAGCAGGTACCCCAGGACAACCACAGGGCCAATCCAGGGCATAAGGGATGTGGTGGTCCCACAAGTAAGTGGGGCCCAGGCCCATAGGATTTTAAGGTAATAACACACACCTTGAATTGGGCCTAGAAGACTATAGGTAGTGCAGAGAACGGACCACAGTGGTGTTATGTGCTCCCAGCAGTCCATCCTCACAAGGAGATGAGCCGCCACATTCTGCACCAGTTTCAGCCTCCGGGTCATCACCAAGAGCAGCCCCACATAGAGCGCGTTGCAGTAGTCCAATCTCATGGTGATGAATGCATGGGTGACGGAGGCAAGATCGGAGCCCAAGATGTATGGCCGGAGATGTCAGACCAGATGTAATCCAGATGTTTCCTGGGTTTATATCTTATTGTTTTAATATTATGTTATTTATTATAGAATTATGATATATTTTTATATGTTTTTCATTATGTTGTAAACCGCCCCAAGCTGCTGAGGCAGAATGGGGTGGCTAAGAAGTTGAAGAAATTTAATTAAATAAATAAATAATAACATTTACCAAATGCACTCCTCGCCACAGCTGCCACCTGGGCATCCAGGCATAGCTGCGAATTGAGGAGGACTCCTAGACTCCAAACCTGAGGGATGCACCCCATCAGTGATGGGGGGCCTCCACTCCCTCGCCCTTAGCCACCAACATCACCTCCATCTTGTCGGGATTCAGACTGCTCATCCTCATCCAATCCCCCACTGCAGCCAGACACCAGGCAAACACCGAGACTGCTGGATCAGATGAAAATGAGACGCATAGCTGGGGGGTGTTCAGCATTCTGATGACACTGAACTTCAAACCCTCTTTTTTGCTAGATCGTTCAGTGGCCTTTGATATGGTTGACCATGGAGTGTTGTTGACACGACTGCGGGACCTTGCAGGGTTGCACGGGACTGCTCTTGAGCGGTTCTGCTCGCCCCACTGCTCTCAAACTCCTCCTAGGCCGGCACTGGACCACTGCTGCTCTCCCCTCCGTTCTCACCACTGCCTGTTCTGAAACTGCTGCTCTTTACCCTTGCTCTGCTTGCTATGGCTGTGCTGCCTGTCTTGTGCTGCCATCGCCACTGGTGCTTGCTCCATCCTGTGTTGCCCGCTGGGTGGGTCCCAGGCGCTCCAAGCACTGCAGACATTTCCTCTTCCACTCAGCTTCTGCCTGGCTCCACCACAACAGGACAGAATTTGTGCCCCCACCCCCAGCTTGAGCTCCAGGACAAATGTCCTTCCTGTCCCTATGATAGCTACACCCCTGACAGCATCAGCAGCACTACCTGCTTCTCCAGCCCCTCTCGAGTCAGAGCACCTGACTCCTCCAGCCCATTGCGTGCACTCTGCAACAGAGCTGAGGCAGGGATGAAGAGAATTTCCCCACATGGAGGGCATGATGAAGGCAGCAGGCAGTGAGTGGGGATACTTATTGGCATCAGGAGACTGGGCTGGGCAACGCCAGTCCAAGGACTGTTGCATACCAGCACAGTAGATACTTGGTGGCCTGGGTGAGGTCCCCCACATCCATTAAACTGTTCCTGAGAACAATTCCTTTAGCCCATCCTGTCCATTTCATAGCTAGCGCTTGTCAGTTTCCTTATTGTGTTACAATGACACAGCTAAGAGTCTATGAAATATTCATAAACTGGGGAGAAAACTGTTTCCTTCAGTTTTTGAATATTTCCCAACTCCCAGAATACTTATATTCTGTGTTTGAGAAACAGAAGCAGACAGGCCATGGGCACAAATAATAGTTTTATAGCTGGCAGACATTGGAAAGGTGTCAGAAACTGGGGGAAAAGGAGGACAGGGAAGGTACAGAAAAGCTACTTTATCCCAATTTCTGACATTTTTCCAACTCTTTCTATTAGAAAAACTGAAGCAAATTCCTCATGGAATTTGTGTTATCCTTTCTCACTCTCACTCTGCAAACTAGGTACCCCAGCCTCCCCCACCCCTTTCATTAAGCAGGAAGTGGGGCAAGGAAAGATTTCTCAGAGACAAATGGAGAGAAAAGCACAGAGAAATTTAACGTTTACAACAGCATGAGGGCCAGTTGCACCATGGAGAAACAACAGCTTTGCAACTGAAACCAGAAAGAAAAGAACTGGAGGGGTGGGGGGAAACGGGGGGAGGGGGGGATTAAGGGGACCCGCCCTTAATCCCACCTAGAAGGTCCTTTCTGAAAAGAACTCTTGAAACAATCATTTGACCTACACTTCCATCCCTTGCCTGAAATGTTCTTTTCTGCAATTATATTGTAGAGTTAAGGTCAAGTTTCCTTTGGTATTGTGGACTGTGTGTGAAGCTGAAGTGGAGTCTAGTACAGGAACCGCTAAGTGTAAAAGGTTGATGATGCTCTAACATATTTTCAGTCTTGTCTGTGCTTGGAGTCAAGAAGACAAAGAAGGCAAGCAAGCTTTACATTATGGTTGTAGCCACACGAGACAGAGTGGGGAAGCTACGATGCCTTGGGTAACCTAACCTTACCCCACCCTGGGCAGTTGGGCCACACGATGCAGTGCTTCATGTGGTCGGTGCCTGCCAGATGTTCCCTTCGCCTGGAGGGGGCGGGGGGGAGCAGCTGGCTGCTATGCGACATGTCCTATGAAAAATTCCAAGGATGAATCGTGGAGCAACCTTACTCCAACTGGAGTAAGGCTGCCCAAGGTGGGGCTATTCATGTGGAAGGGCCACACTTGCCCTGCCATGAGGGGAGCATTGCTGCGGGACCTTGAGTGGCGACGGGTGCTGTTGCCCATCAGGTCATGTTACAGTCAGGGGTGGGATCTCGGTCAGGCCAGGGGAGGGAGGTTGGGTAGGGATGAGCACCTGCTCATGTGTTCGGGGCGCCGTGACTCACCCCAGATGTGGCAGCGGCTCCTCCAACAGGGACCAACTATGGCAGAGTGGTGCCACCATAATGTGATATATCTTTAAGAAGGCTAGCAAGATGGTGCCTACAGGAGAGGGCACCTAAAATGGCCACCAACAGGAAGTGGAAGTTGGTGGTCATGGCTACCAGTATAAAGTAAGAGGAAGAAGGATGGAGAAGACAGTCTGCTCTTGGCTGAGAGAGGGAGAACTTCTCTGCAATGTGCTTCTGACCAGAGAGGAGTAAACCTGGAAGACCAGAAGGAAGGTGCCTAGAGAAGGGCTTAGAGTGAGTTGATGGTAACTAGCCTGTGGACTGTGTATGGCTAGGCTACCTGTGATAGGACTGACTTGTGCACTGGATTTAAAGACTGGCCAGAGACTTAGTGCCTGGCCTAGGGACTATGCTATAAATAAACTTTTATAGAGCTGGAAACAGTGAAGCTCTTCCTTGGGTCTATCCTGACAACACTCCCCATGGTAAAGTGTGGGACTTGCTACACTGACCCACCCGGCTTCCCCACAACCAGCTCCCTGCGCTGGTCCCACAGTGTGGCAGGGATCAGGCTGCCGCAGTTCTTGTAACAAACCCAATTTATTTATTTGTTTTTTTATTTACCTTCTATCCCACCCTTCCCTCTAAGAGGCTCAGGGTGGCTATGTTAACCATATGTGTTTGTGTGTGGATAGAGTCATAATGGTCCTTCTGACTTTTAAAAAATAAGTGAATGTCCAAATCCTGTGGTTAAGACCCTAAATTGCAGTGTTTGCTACTCAAAAGAGTGTTTATTGCAATTAAGTTTTCTACAAATGAATAAATGATATGCTCCTGCATAAGCAAGAGGATTTCCTTTTACACCTGAAGCAGATGCTTCATCTGGTCATATCCCAATCAGACCCCAGCTTTCTCATCTCTTCTGAGAACTTTTGGAAAGCTACAATATTTCAATAGCACCTCATTAATGAATACTACAGTTTCTTGCCCATCACCCCCAAAGTCTTACTCCACTTTTAGACGAGGGCGCTGAAGGCGCCTCTGGAGCTGCGCGTTAACAGAGAAGCCGCGCCGCACTGCTGGAAGTGACGTTCTCCCCGTTGCCAGCAATGGCGGTGGCTGGAGACACGGCGCTTCGCGGAGGCGTGTTCTAGAGACCTGAAAATTGAGGTCTCCAGAACACCACCGTTGCCAGCAACAGGGAGAACGTCACTGTCTCGAAGGAACATAGGGTCACACGTGTGATACTGGCCTACATGTAGGCTACAAGCCTAATAAATATGTAAAGCAAAAGGTTCAACATGTATGTAGTGTTACAACTAAGACCTGTAAAAATCAATTCATGTACTGTGAAAGGAGAACCGGGAAATCCAGGTAATGGCCAGATGTGGATTCACCCCAGACTGATAACCAGAGACATTTAAATGCTAATGCAGGCAGCCATTGCCTACGTGCAAGCAGACACAGAAAGCTGATAGAGAGAACAACAGGAATTCTAGAAGCCTTGAGAAGATATGAGGGGTTTACCCCCAAGGATATAAGGAGAGTTGCACCCCACTGGGGGCAGTGACTATTGGGAACTCACTCAACATCTTGCAGCCAGGAAGGCTGAGCCAAGCAAGCCATGAACAGAGAGAGGGGACTTTGATTTAAACTCTCTAAGAACCAATCTTCTAATCTTCTCTCTAATCTTAATGAATGTTAGACCCCTTGTCTCTCCCTCTGTTCCCCTTCCTAAGTCTCTTCCCCCAGCTCCTGTCTCTCAGATTGTAAGCCCTAGGGGCAGGGACCGTGTCTATTTTATTACTTTGTAAAGTGCCAGGTACACTGCTGGTGCTATATAAATGTTTGTTAATAATAATAATAATAATAATAATAACCACCAGCACGCAGTCAACTTACATCTCTGACTGAGGAGGAACCAGAACTTATGGACCTTTGTAGGGTAAGATGCTTAACTAGGAACTCAACCAGTATAGATTAGGAATGCATTATATTTACCTTTGATTTCTAGTTACCACTCTGTATCAACTATTTTGCTTATGTAATCAATAAACTTTCTTCTTATCTTTATGGAGAAGTGTCTGTGTCTAACACTGGTGAACCCAGAGAATAAAGAGTCTGTAAACAGGAAGGATCGGGCCCTTGAGTGACAAAGGTGTTGTCCCTGCTTCAGGATTGAATCAGCCAGAGAGAAACTGATTCAAGTGGGCTGTAAGCGAGGGAAACTGAGTCACTCAAACCCGGTAAAGTGGGGGTGCGGACCTCCAACCTGTGACAGTGACACCCAATGAGAAGGGTTATGCTCAGACGTGTATACCAATGCGTAGACAGGCATAAGAGGAGGATAGCCAGGCGACTGGTATCCTTGATGGAGGGGACTAAATCCCATATCTGGAGAGAGTGAGTTGCCAGTGACCGTCTGGAACTCAGCTCTGAGAGAAAATAAGCAGATCTTTGAACAGAATGTGCAGTTTGTTATTTTAGTCTTGATTTTGGGGGTAGGGACGGAAAAAGGAAAGTGCACAAAAATGGTCCCTACAATCAAAGGACTAAAGAACATGAAAAAAACCCACAGTCACTTCCGGCAGTGCGGCGCGGCTTCTCTGTTAACACGCGGCTCCGGAGGTGCCTTCAGCACCCCCATTTGAAAGCGGTGTAAGGCTGGTATGTTGGTGGATTGTGGTCACCTAGCTCCCCATTTATGCTGTAGCAGCAATGCTTTTTAAATGGTTTCTCCAAATGCAGTGGCTTGGAAACAGTGGGTAAAACCAGCTGTGACAGTGACCTACTTTGCCCCATGGGCCACTGTCACATTTGGTTCATGGCTGTCAGATGTTGAGTCAGGGTATCCCAGGTCATATTGGCAGCTAGCCCGACCTCTCACCTCGGCAACGAGCCAAAGTAACAGCTTAGGCTGGCAAGGTGGATCATCTCAGAGCTTGCATGTCTGGTTCTGGGCCAATCTGCCAACCTGGGCCATCTCCACCATGGCCGGCCACCATGGTGGGAGGCGGGGTGCTGGATGCAGGTCAGCCTGGGACACGGCAGGCCAGCCATCACTTGTGGCTTCGCCCAGTAAATGTTGGTGACTGGCAATTGTTAACGGTGTCAAGATTGGAAAATGCATTTTGAAAAGAGTGCATTCTTTTAAACCAGAATGTTATGTGCATATAGAGACACAGGAAGTAGACTTTCCTGTCAGCATCACTTCCAAAGTATACATGTCTCTGTAGTCCTGGATGACCTCCAAAATCCACCAGGAAACACACATGGATCACAACAGCTATGTACAAGCGCCTGCTATGCTCTTTTTGCCTGAAAGTGCTTTAGGGCCCTCCGTGTGTGGATTGTGTGTAGCAGACATGTAGCTGGAAATTAGTTGCAGTATGTCGTACGCATTACGAAAAACAGGGTCTTGCATGTGTGTAGCATAACATGTAAAAACACCAAATAACTCTATCTCTCTTCCAACCTACAACTCTGACTAATTTATTCAAAGTGTAATTCAGCTTCCCCAGTTTCTTGAAGGTGCTCTCATTTTGTCAGCTTTCAAGGAGTGCTTCCTGGATCAGCTTCAGAATAAAGAAATGATGCTAGCAGGGTGCTTAATGTGGCACTGGGCCAATACACAGAGCAGGTACTCTTTGTATGCAAAGGAAGCTTACATATTATGTTACACTCAGATAGTTATTGGCACCTGAATCCTCTCTCCTCTATTCTACCTGTTTTGCAGTTATTAAATGGTATACTTGGTTAGTGATTAGTTAGCAATCTAGACCAATTCAAGACTGACTCAGTGGTCATTGTGCTTGCTGACATGGATCAAAGCTTAGTTTTGCTAGAGAGAAGCTGTTGTCAATTGGAGAGAATCACATGCAGCTGACATTTACACCTTAGGAGTTAGTACTTCCATTTGCGATATGAAATTAAAATTCACTAGTGCAGATAAATAAATGGAGTGTCACCAGAAAAAAACCATGACTAATATCATCTGTCAGAATCCTTTCCAAGCAGGCAACTGGTAAGCTTCTGTTTGCTTTTTGTGCTTTTTAAAACAGACTTTTGGCCTTTTGCAAATTGCTATATATGGATGAAACATTTTGTTTCAAATTTGAAGTGGTGGTTTTCCTTCAGTCTTTCAGCTGAATGTATATGAAGGTTGAAAACATGTTCTCTCTTTATTGCTCTATTTTCATTCAAATGTTTCACGTTGGGGTATGTTTTAATAAATGTTCACTGTGCCTTTGCTTTTTTAGAAATATAAACAAGATAGGAAAGGGATTACAAGGAAGCAGATCTTTAAACCACAAAACCCATTTATTTAATGTTTACCCTGCCTTTCCCCTAAGACTCAGGACGACTTACATTAAAAACAGAAAATGCATTAAAATACATTAAAATGCCTTTTAAAAAACACCACTCTCACTCCTAAACCCACCCACCCCAACCTGCAACCCCACCTGCCAAACACTTTTTTTTTTTTTTTTTTTAAGTGCCTCTGGAATATTCTCAGCCTCCACTTGTTAAGAAACAGCCAAGTTCTAAGAAATAATATGGGCTCAATT